>CAAKHD010012277.1:70327-86489 GCA_901007705.1 Fistularia tabacaria
CCTGTATTGACAGGTCGGGGTGAGGGAGGTCCTCTGCAGGAGGTTAAATCGTGGGACCCAGTTTGTGATCAATTTACCTTGAAGACTGTGAAACAACCCCCCTCCCCCCCTTGATTTCTGTCAGGATGCTGGATTATAGGAAACACGAGCCAAAGAAAATGAACCTTCCTACGTTCTGCAATCGCCCTTGCTGCAGGACCTCAGACGGACTTTTTACTTTTGCGCTTCACCCAACACCGAAGACAAGGCCATTTCTGGTACACGTGATGTAATAAATCAGTAGACTATAAGACAGCATCTTTGGATGCTGGAACTCTTATTGAAAAGGATGCATTTTATGAAAAAAGAAAATGAAATTCAATTCGGGGAGAGGGCCCCGAGGCAGTAGGGACGTTCGCCAATCTCAACATCTCATTCATCCATCTCAAACAATCCTGACTCCACATCTCCTGGAAATCTAAAAAGGGAGACTTCTTAATCGGCCGGTCGGGCGGGTCTTAAAAAGAAATTAGGGTCGTTCTGGTGCACAGTCCTGGAGTGCGACAGATACTTATCTTCCTTCTGTTGTTTGTGGTGAAGATAAAAAAGGCGGTGAAGTGCTACCTTCGCAGTATTCATACCGTGGCATGTATTTGCTGGTCTTCCTCCAAGAGAAGCCGATGACGGAGCGGGGATGGGCCAGGTACACAAAGGAAAAGGCTAGCTCTCCCTGGAAACTGACACTGGACTCTGGAGGTGTGAAAAGCCTGGACACTCCGGCCTTCCATTTCCCTGTGCTGTACCAGACCTTCACCAGGCAGTCATCCTGGGGACGAGAGGAAAACGGGGAGGTCAGTGGCAACCAGCTGGTTATTCCCATGTATCTGGTAAATGTAGACACAGACAAAAGCTCAGTGCAATTGATTCAAATAGGTCTGATTTAGTTGGGATAATCCGTTTTACCTGCCCGGCGGTAGCAAAGAATTCACCATCAGGGGAGAACTTCATTAAACTGACCGGAGAGGCTGTCCTGCACACAGATTCAATGAGTCATCATCCAAAACAAAATGTTATTTGCTTCAACGCTGATCTAGATGGAGATGGTTTGACTTGAATTTTTATTTGTTAATTGGCCAAATCATTCAAACCAGGGATGAACAGACCACTGCAATTATCAGGAAACAACTCTTGTGTACGTATCACTCCTTACTTGCTCTGCCAAATGCATCTCCAGGCAGAGTGAGGTTCTTGTATGACTGCTTCCGCTTGCTGTCTCCTCTCCTCAGCTTCATCTCTCACCCCATTAACATTAGACCACAACTGGAGGCTGCTCGAGCCGGTTAAGAGGGTGCTTCCTGGATATCAGAAAAGTCATAAAGTGACTAAGACATGAATGCTTTGAGTTCCAGATTGCAAGCAAAAAGTCATCTTTATTCCTTGTGTATCGTCGTATGCGTGGAAATCCCTTGTACCTGTCGGGTGCCATGCCAGGTTTCGCACCATAGACTGCAGGACAAACTGACCGGTCTTCTGCCACTGGCAATTCAACTTCTGTGCACAAAAAGGAAAACAACGTTACCAAGACCTTGCCAGTGGGAGAAACAAACGCCGCACACCAGAGTCTGGAGTGAAGCAGCGGTCATGTGAGCCACATGTGACCAGGTCACACTGGCTACAGCTCTACAGTGCACCAGAGAACTTTTCCAGTGAACGAGGAACTGTGTTGAGAGCATTCTTCAACTTCCTCTGACTATTCTTCAACTTCAACAAAATAAAGAGGATATTAATACCCTACAATGGATGTGGAACTCTACAACTCCGTATATAGAGCATATAGACGTACCTATACTGCAGTGACTATTAACGGAGTCTGAATAAACAGTATTCTTCTTTGTGTGTAATATCAGCAGAGACTCTTCAGAGAGAACGAGAGCTCGTTTTTCTCCCCAAGATCTGAATGTGTGCATGACAGGCCTGTGACCTGCAGATACGACTCACAGTCAATGACGTGTCTTTTTGATCTGGGTGCTGAGCTGGCTCAAAGATACACACAATGCTTCCATAGGAAGCTGCAATCTGTCAGGGGGAGGGAGAAAACACACAATATTCAGAGTTAGAAAGATAGGAATAAAAAAAAAAAAAAAAGAAAAACACTGGTGATGAATTAAAAAGGAAAAACTGTGCATATACATCACCTGCAACAGCCCTAAATGAACAGAGATTTTCTTTAACCAGAAGAAACAAGCCTGATAAATAATTCATTTATTTACCCAACAATAGAGACAGAAATGAACCCGGGGGGGGAAAAAAAAAAAAAAAAAAGACAGAAATACTTTAAACCTATCACACATTGTTGAGCCAGCAGTCCCTCCTCTACTTCTTCTGAATGCATGGCTCCAGGCTGAGGTAGCGACAATAGCAGCTCCGCTAGTGATGGTCAGATGGCTGAATGATATTTCCATGGCAGCGAATACAAATGAGCTTTAACAAGGTCCAGATTTGGGATAGTACAAAGTATCTCTCTAATAGGTTGAAGAATATGCAGACTGAGTGAAAAGCACTGAGACGTGAGTCACATTTATACATATGAATGGTAGCTATCGTTCAGCTTCCATCAGGAACTATATATCCTGTCAAAGCTCTGGACATTATGGTTGAGGTCCATCGAAAACACTACACTGCAACCCAAAGAAGCCTTAAGAGCGTTTAATCCTGAAAGAATGCCTCTTTCCACATCTTCATGTGTCACATATCATTCTGGCTGGTAATGCCATTAAGAAAATGAATTCTGCTGCTTAGCGAGGATTTACTTGCATTTTGTCTCGTCTTTATCTGTACATGTAGGTTTGCAAGGCTCATGACAGCTGAGCTGATGATTCAAAGTAACCACATGTGGAGCAGATCGGCGAGGTTGCAGTCTGACACAGTTCAATGTAACTTTAATATACACTTTAAGGATGGTTTTAAACAACGGATTTTGTTTGTTGTTTATTTGTTCTGAAATAAAGCTTTTTTTTAATCTTTTTTTTTTTACATAAGCTCATCTTGCACAGTACATTTAAATGCATTGCTGAGGCTCATGACCGTTTTTATTCAAGCACAATTAAGATTGGCATCAATAGCCCTTTTAAAGTGCTAAAATACGTCTGCCTGCATACGCGTCGTGGCGTGCTAAACGATGACGTAACAGCACCGCTAACACAGATCACCACTTTGGGGCGGACCTCATGAGCAGTAAAGCGGGACATTCTGCAAAGATGCTATTTCATGCTGGAGCCATGTGAGGTCTCCTCTAGCCCAAATTAATTGGATTAAACATCACATGAGGTCAGTGAAGGGACTGACAGGACCCCTCCCCCCCCAATATATCATGCCCTCCTGCTATCTTTATAAGAACCATTATCTCTAATGAAAAATATAAACCCAGATTAAGATGATGGCCAGTAACAGTGCCCTCTAAATTTAATTTTAGTGACATTTGAACTGTCATACATCTATATGAATACACGCATAAATATTTTGTAATACTACCACAAGTCATCACATTTGCTTTCACTTCTGCAGGAGGAAAAATAAATGATTGACCTGAATGTTGCTGTTTTCCAAATAAGGATTTGTTTTGTTTCACTGCTTTTAGAGATGAGCACAGGAAATAGAGGTACGGCTCTACACCGAAAACATTACAGAGATTTCACTTTAAAATGATATAATCAGAGCCCACGGATCAGCGTTTAAGGCTGTCACGAGGGATCGCCGGTTTTTCAAGCACAGTTAGAAGGTTCCTGGATCTGACCAGGAGCTGTCTTTGTTTGCATCTTCTCCCTGTGCATGTGTTACTTTTCTCCGTAAGGTTCGGAAGAATCCAAATTGTGTTTGAGCCAATGAATGTTTTTACGCCTCTATATGCGGTCCTATGCTCGACGAGCATCCGGTCCAGGTGAAAACCTCAAGTCTTGGCCAATGTCCGAAGTGAGTGGCTACCGCGTCCCCACAACCCTGCGGTCTGGGGGAGCCAATGAGTGAGCACATGAAAAACCTTTGGAAAGTATCAAGCGCTGAACCTAAAAAAAGGCACATTTTTTAAGGAATTGAAGGAAGTAGTTATCAGGAATGTTGTTGTTCTGGAACTACAATGACCTCCCTGTATTTCATTGTCAATTATGCAAATTTAATCCAAACTGCAACAATGGTGCCTTCACATTTTACCCTTCCATAACTTTAAACAGTCTCGTCTTTCACAGATGAGGCTGATAAAGGGGCTGCCAGCGCTCCAGTGTCACAAAGAAGGGCGCTCAGCTAAAAAAACAAAAACAAACTGTTGTTGTTTAATGTCCCTAGTTTAGTGTTGCGATGCTATTTCCCTGCAAAACTGCCCAGGATTTCTCATGGTGTCATCAGCACATGTGCAGCTTAGTTCCTTCAGTCCAGAGGAAAATGTTGTTTTGAAAAACATTCACATTTTGATCTTGTGAACTGAAACTAGGGGGTGGCGCGGTGGTTAGCGCGCCCACCTCACGACAACAAAGTCCCCATGTATCCATGATGTTACTCTCTTAGAATTGCATCTATGTGCCATCTCTACTTGATCTACACCCAGGTTTGTTAAGCCAATTAGCACCACAAAAACACCAACATGCGGCGAATGCCAGCGTCTGAACCTCTCGCCCTGTGATCACCAGCCAAACTTGCCTCACAGAGAAACCCGGGAAAGTTAAGCTAAACAAAATCTGCAACACACAAGAGTGTGGGACATTTCAGCCAAATCTGGGCATAATTAGTGATGCATGATATTAACCGACAGGCATCAAGGCCGATTCAAATGTCAGAGGACAAATGGAATCCCAAAATCTTGTCCCATATCAGATTTGTATTCATTTGAAGAAATTGCTTTAGAGAGATTATCACAAATACCGGAAACAAAATTCAATGCTCGCTCAGGTGTGTCCAAAGCAAATAAATGAGAAATTAGGCCTGATGCTTGTTTCTCAATCACCTCACCCTCACCTGCTGTAATTATAAACCGTGACCTCCATAACAATGCCGGCATTTTCAATTCAGATTTTGAATATTTCCTTTTCAAAACAAAGTCAACAATTGACGTCAATGATAGGGCTTCCATAGAATCACTGAGGAATTGTTTTGGTTACACACACAGTCAGTAACACACTGTTGATTAATACCATGCAAGTGTATAGGCGCTAACAGCTTCAGGTGGAAAACATTTTTATGCCATATATATATATATATATATATATATATATATATATATATAAACACACACACACACACACACACACACACACACAAAGCGGGTTCTTCGAAACCATTTAACTGCATAAAGGAAGGGACTGCGGTTTTTCCTCCCAGTTATGGTTCAAGCGTAGAAAAAGCAATATGATAATGTGATGAGCTTTGCCCTGGCGGAATGGAAAAATGCTAAACAAAATGCCAGTCAAGTGAGCTGGATATGCTTATCCTGTGATGAACTTTGGAATAGTTTGAAGGAAAAAGTCTGTGAGCAAATACAGCAAATGTAGAAATGTAAAAACACGGCACGATTCCTACCTTTCCCCCCTGCAGTGAGCAGTCCACGCAGCCGACCTGGATGTTGCCGTGCTTGGCCCCCGGGATGATCTGCAGCCGCTCGAAGTCGCTGCCCAATATGACCACATCACATCCAGACGCATAGGCCTATCCAAGCAGCGGGGGAAGCAAAATTGAAAAGACATGAACTCGGATTCGACTAGAAAGAACTTCATGAATGGTCTTTTGACCTACACTCGTCTCAAGGACAGTGCCGCAGCATTGAATACGCCACCGTAAAACAGCTCTGGGATTAGAATTTTACACCCTTCACATGAGCGCCGATAGAGTGTGACTGTGACATAGAGCAAAAGTGGAAGAAAATAGTGCCGCTATTGATCGATTTTCTGAACGGAATGCAAGATTTTTAAGATTTGGATGCAAACTCATAAGGCAGTCAGAGGCTCTGCCTTTGTGCACACACCTCACGCGTGGGGAACAACCTAAGAGAGAAAAAATACTTCCTGCAATACAGGGAACTGCTTTTGCATCGTAATCAAAATGATCAGCTTTCAACACGGCCCACATTAAAAAAAAAAATAAAATCAAAAGAGCCCCTGCATTTTAGCTACTTGATTAGCATGCAAAAATGAAGCATCTGATCAAATTAGCCGATGATATCATTCCTTCGAGGCCGACATTTCTCATATTCTGAGATCATTTTAACATAATGGGTGTAGAGAGTTTAAACTGGCACATTTTCCGCTCCATTATGTGCGAAAACATCTTCGTCATTTTACTTCCCTAAATGGGCCAAGAACATAATTGCATGAACGGCTGGACTACTAACTATTCACAGTCCGATGCAAAGCGTCTTGGAGGGCGATCAGACTGAAATGGCTGAGCGACCCTCGAGGATGATTTTTTTTTCCCCCCGCAATAATATCAAAGTGGATTCAATCAGCTTATATCTGCACTAAAATGTGTAAATTGGTATCTGCTTTCTCATTGGGACCGACAGCCAATGAGTTGGACAATGATTGGGGAAAAAATTCCAGGAAGGGGGTTTTCATCAAAAATTGATAAAGGGGTGTTCCTAGTGGTCGATCAGGACATTACACTTTTAGGAACATGATGGCATTTGTAATGTCAGATGGTTATTCAATATTTTCACTCTAGTGCCCTTTCCAGTTGTCAGATCATAACCAAAATGCCCTCCTTTGACCTATGCTGGGGCTCGAAACACACAATGAGATTTTATTTCCTGAGAAGTCCTGCCCAATTCCCGGTAAACCACAGCAGAAGCCTCAGCTGAGAACGTAATCTGATGTTACATAGGACACGATATAGAATCCAACCACACACAGAACGGAATGGAGAGGCTGCAGCAAGATAATTCATTCACTTCAACACTAAAAGGGCACCGACAGGCAAGCTGGTAATGTCAGAGTTGATCGACGTGACAGCATTAATCATCGTTTCAATCCCGTCTGACCATTTTATGGCGGTTTGTTATTCGGACAGGCTACCTGTGAGCTTGGAGTTGAGGGGAAAGCTCTTTTGACCGCATCGGGTAGGGCTGAGAAGCTTATTTTTTTGGAAATCCAGACAGGTATTAATAGATTACCATCTCGGCACTGCAATTAGGAAAGCTCTCTTGACATGTGTCAAGACCCCCCCCCCTTCCCCAATTTTGCACTAACAATAGCATTCCTATTTAGAGGAACAGCAGCTACTCTTTGTGATCGGTCTCTTTGACAACCCCCTAGGAAGTGAAGGTCTTTACTGACAGGGAGAAAAATAAATCCAGGGGTAGAAATATTTTACCGTGAATGGCACATTGGTGACACTGCCTACAGAGAAACAATTGTCCCCTGGGTTGACAGCCCCTGTGAGAACCTGATGGAGATTCATGACTCTAGTTTACAGTCCGCTTGTGTCGTCCGTCCTTCCTTCTCCTTTCTCACATTACGCTTTTGTGCCACGTGAGATTCATGGGAAACCAGGTGAAGGACGTGTGCACCTTCATCTGTACCCTGCGATGCCAAGTCCTCTAACGGCAACCTGTAAAAAGAGAGGAAAATGTGTTGGTCAAGAAAATACCGGTTCATCGCTGCTCGAACCCTGGGCTCATAAGAAACTCCCAGATATGGACTGCAAATGGATTTATCACCGTAAACAAATAAGGCTATCAGGAACAAAGATATAATCTTGCACCATGAACTAAATTCACTTTAAAGCATGCAAAGAAGATCTACACAAAACATATTCAGGATCATCTGGAGCTGTAATGTAAATAATGTCAACGCTTATCTGGTGATTTTTCAGCTCATTTCTCATTCAAGTTCCAAGGCATTGTTTATAAGCCCATTTAGAGTTGAGCAACAATAGGCGGAAGAATTAACCGAGGGGGCTTTTTGTACGGAACAAAAACACAAGAGTGTAACCGAGCCGTCCGTCGTCTTGCATTTCAACTTTTGTGGCTGGAAGGAACACTTGAATATGACTCCCAAGCACTATCACCTCGTAGCATTTTCAAAATACGAGCAGATAATGCGTGTCAAACCGCATGACTGAAACTGGCCGTGATAAACTCTTGCCCCCGTCTGACCGTCCCGAATATTAGGAAAGAGGAATTCCTTGCTGTGGACTTTATGCTTCACTAGAGCCTCTCTGGGGGAGAGAAAGAGTTAAGAATGTAAGTGTCCAAAACGAAATGTACTGAATAAACCTGGGTCGAATGACTGGGAGTCTTCAGAGACACTGTGGTTGTGAACTTCACACAACTTGATATGAGCTAATCCCCTGTGTGGTTTCAAAACTGGCTTTTAAGACGGAAAGGGAAGTGTCGTGAAGGTAAAATGAGGTTATATGTGGGGGAAAAAACGGTGAATTTGAGGCCGGATTACAGCAAGGTGTTCCACCTTACGACCACCCTGCAAGCCCGGTTCATCCACTCCGACTGAATGGAGGCAACTAGCATACGCTTAGCACACGAATAAGCACAAAAATACCCTTTTGTGTTTGTAATGTATCACAAATATAAATCTTACTTTGCACTGCGAGCCGTCTTACTCTACTGGGGCGAAGCGTTAGCACGACTGAGCTGTCACTGGAGGTCAACAAGCCGTGTTTAAAAAAACTTTGGGTTGAAAACTTGCAAAGCAGTGACGTTGGGCCGCTTCCCCTCCACCACCACCCTCCTCGCCTGTGACAACTCACGTGATAAACACGGCAGCGCGTTAAAACACGGCTATGTCAACACATCTGGTCGAGTTTGTGTTACCCGATTTTTATGGAAACACGCAAAAGGTTGGCCAAAACACTGCTAGCATTAGCGTTAGCCTCAACTAATATCCCTCGTATGATATGACGGCAACTTGGCTGTTGTCAAGTTAAGCTAGCCATTAAGAAACGATATAAAAAAAAAAGATAAACCCCGCCGTTGTCGAGCCGCTACATTTGGTCGTAGCCCACTCACCTCCCGGTGCTTCTTCGTGCCGCGTTCCGCTGATATAACATTAAATTGTGTCCGCTGTCAGGCTCCCTCCCGGGTAAGGTTAGATGTTCCACATTTGGGTCCCCTCAGCGGATGCTAGCTAACGTTAGCTCCCACGAGCAGCTGAAGCTCTCCCTGTTAGCAAGCTGCGGGCAGCTAGCTTGCAGAGCAGATGTGTTCAGTGCCCGCGGAGCCCCGCTTGACAAGAAGAATACATAATCATTTCCAAAAAAAAACCCCACCGCGAACCGTAAGAAGGAGCCAACCTCTCCCCAAGGTTAGCAAATAAAACGCTTTTCCCTGTGTTGAAGATGCGTCACGATAACGAGCGTAGCGCCGCAATGCATTCTGGTCCTTGTAGTCGTGGGGTTGCAGCGAGGAGGTGCAGCTGTAACGCAGAATATAACGTCGCGGAGCTTTCGAAACATGTACGATAAAGTCATTTACATGTTGTAAGTTGCTGAATCTTCTTTCGGATACAGGGACGTCAGCTGTTTAATGCAAACTTAAAAAAAAAGTAGGAATGCTGTCATGTAAACTGAGACAGTGTTTCCAAGCACGCAGGTTAACATCACGGACTGATGATGGTGCTAAAGTTCTCTTCAGTATTTCAGAGCAAAAAATATACTTAAAGAGAGACAAAGAGAGAAGGCAAAGTCAATTAAATTGGCATTTATTTTCTTACAGCTTAGAAAAAATCCAAACAAATATTGTAACCAGTCCTCATGCAGCACGCAGATGGATGCAGGTACGTCTCCTCCTCTTGTTGTATTTTGTAAAAAGCTGCAGTTTCCCACAGCGGTACGGACACATATTATGGTCTTTATCAGTGTTTATCAGACTTATAAGGCTGTCATGTTGCTTAAAAATGGCAACTTTGAGCATTTGCATGATGCATTTTTGCCCCACACGAAGGTTTCATGGTCATTGAATTACAATACTTATGTCAGAAAACAAAAGGATGATATTTTTTACTGGGTGATGCTGGAATTTGTCGAGTTGCTGATTGATTTGTAAAGTGACTGAAAATTTCGGGAAGATGGTAGCGATCCAAATATTGAAACTGGCAAAAACAGAGAAGCCTGAGCCATAAAATACTTTGCACTGTAATTGTGATACGAATTTCCCAGTTGGGGGATCAATAAAGTATAATCTTATCTCACATTCATTTAGTCAGAAAGTTAGTCCAGTCGCACACAGATCACTCTAACTTTCAAAAGATGCTGGAAATGATGGATCATTTGTTGAAATGAACCCTTTAAACTTGCATTCCAATGAAAATTCTGTACATGGTCCTTAATAGATTTGGCAGCTTTTCTTGAAACCTGCGAGGTTATGAAAGTGCAGGAAAATGTGTCAAAAATCAAAATAGTCAAGCGACATCGGTTGAGTCAAAATCCCGGATAATATGCTCTTTTTTTTTTTGAAAAATATATTTTTAAATGCACGGCCTTTGAAACAGCAGTTCACCGGGGTGAGGCACAAGAGGGCAGTATTGAAGCATGCAGAAACCGAAGGCGGAAAGGCCGTCCTATCCGTCAAGATGACACAAATGAGACTCGCCGTTTGAACCCAGCCCATTGTTTCAGTCGGAAAGCGCTCTCCAAAATGCGAACCCCGTGCTGGCCCAAACCACCCGCAGCCACTTGCTTTTAACACCTTTAACCATCGCGTCTAATGCATTTTTCCACTTCTGGCAAATGCGCATCTCCGTGGTCGGAGTCCAGGTCTGGCGCCGCGCAACATGACCGGAGTCCCAGTTTAATTTGAAGCTTGAATCAGTCCTTCCTAATGCATAATCCATGAGTTTTTATTTTCCCCTTGAAATTTGAGCTGTCTCTTTGAAGTGATTCGCGGTATTATTATGCTGCGGTTTGACGAGTAATAATGTTGATGTCTTGTATAAGCTGTAATTACTGGATCTGGAGGTAGGAGGCTAATGCCAAAATGGGCTTGAAGTTTCAGTGTGGCCGTGCTTTGATGTCGCATCGGTCCGGGAGGGGGCGGCCAGCCAGCCGCCGCGGCTTTTCCACGGGAGGAGGGGGAAAAAAAAGACCCGCAAGCTGTTGAACTTTGTCTCCCAGACCGAGGCATGAGCAACAAACCATAATGAGGCATAATGGCGAAATAAAATAATAATAATAATGATGATCATAATAATAAAGCCGCCCTTTTTTTCAAGAGGCTGGCGATTTGGCTGCAGCAACCACCGTCTCAGTTCAGGTTAATGATGATACATACCCTCCAAACTCTCTAAACGGTGAGCTGTATTTATATTAGAGCTATTTATATCACAGCTTCATTCATATTAAACAGCTAAGAAAGGAGCTTAAACTGGCATTTTGCACATTTTCACACAGTCCTCCTTTCTCCTCGCCGCCCTGCATTTCTGCTTGATGCAGTGACCCTGGAGCCAAGTGCCCTCGGTTGCATCGGCCAGAGGTGTGTGTGTGTGTGTGTGTGTGTGTGTGTGTGTGTGTGCGCGAGTGTTTGTGTGTGTGTGTGTGTGTGTGTGTGTTTTTGGCCGGTACGCTCGTTGGATGTGTAATCGGAGGAGTCGTCCGTCAGAGGTGAGTGTAAAATGATGAAAACAGACGCTAGCGTCAGAGGAAGAGGGGTTAGCAGGCAGGCAGCAGGATATCCCATCGCATTAGAAGTGCTGCTGCACCCACTTCCTTCAGCTCCAGAAGGAGGTCAACAGAGGTCAAACAGACCCCTCCCTCTGTTATTATCCTTCCATCACCTGCCCTCCTCTCTGTGCTGACAGCAGTGCTTCCCTTTCTCTCTCTCCACTCTGCAGTCATGACAGGGCGAAGAGGTCTCTGCAGAGCCCTAACCCGCTTTCATGTTCCCCCCCGTCTGACTTTGCCCATCCTTTTTTCTTCCCATCTGTTCCCAAATTTTTCATTCTCACTCAGCCCTTTCGCTTCGCCTGTTCCTTTTCTTTTTTTTTTTCTTTGAGCGGCCGGCATCGCTTTCGTTTTTCTCCCGAGGATACGGGGCTCTCAGCGGAGCTCGTGTCGGGTCCGCCGCCGCCGCCGCCGCCACCACTGCCGATCTCCAGATTGGCACGGAGATACTTTTTACGGCGTTCGCTCGGAGACAGATCGCAGGCCGAGTGCAATCCTTTGCAAGGGAATTTCTGTCAGGTTTTAAAGATGAAAAAGAAGCAAACAAAAAAAAAAAAAAACAGGACCGCGTACTTTTTGTGCGTTTGAGTGTGTTCTAATCTGTGTCAAAAATACAACTAAAATCTGGGGCGAGTGCTAATGCAATATAGATGTAATGTCGTCATGAATTTTTAACGACACCTAACAATGTAGTGTAATAGGGGAACGTGCGGGTATTGTTTCAAACTAACGACTGAGTATTTTGATGCCGTTTGTAGGCCCTTCCTGTCAAATCAAAATCGTCCTTTCATCAATCTCCTTCATATTACAAAAAAAAAAACCCAACAACTTCATTCGGTCTTACTTAGAAACTCGTGAAGTTCGCTCTTTGGGAACTCGTGCTCCTCTTCAGCCGACGTTCTCGCTCTGGTTGGGCTGGGCGTCATTCCACGTTTGGGCCGTGCTAGTTTCTCGTATTCCTTCCCGCGCGTCCACGGATGTGAATTGAACTGGCTTACTGACAAAACTCGATACTTCTTTGAAACTGTTAGATCACACGGTAGACATCCAGTATGCCTTGAACAGATTTGATGAATAATTTAAATCGGTGGTACAGACAGTGACAAGTATGTGTGTCGATATCTCCTCTTTATGAGACATTACGTCCTGAAAATAGACGTTTTAGCGTTTGTTTGTTGTTTTGCCTCGTGTGACATTCAAACGAACATTTGTAAAATGTGGCTTCTCCACCTGACCTAAAAAGCAAAAATCAAATCTCCCTGAAATGCAGGTCTGTCCGACAACATCAAATTATCTGCATAAAACATGATATTTGGCATTCAAAGGGCTGATCGCTGTTAAATATACCTGTAACGACTGCGGCGGAACCGCTGTCTTCCGTAATATCCAGTTATTATCCGTCCGTCTGATTTATGCGGCTGCCGTCGACCCTCATCCACGGTGACCTACATTCACTTTCAACTCGCTCATCAATCATTTAGCGGTTCAAAGCCAAGGTCTGTCGGTGGCGGAGCACAGAGGACCGGATCACAAGGATATTCCCCGATGGCACCTGAAAAACAAGCACAGGCAATGTTTTGCGCTAAATGTTCTTTCAGATGCAGCGCGGTGAGTGAAAACAACCAACTAACTCATCTCCGCTGTTTTTCGCCGACGTCCCTCCAGCCAGAAAGGTGTGGGGTTCGATCGCCCGGCGCCTCCTGTCCGCATGCCGGGGTTTCCTCGGGCGCCGAACCCCCTGATTGCCGCCCGTCCACTGTAAAGCGACACCATATTTAACCCGTCTTGTTGAGTCTTGTAGTTTTTCCAGCTCACACCCGACCGGAAAGGGCGGCGTTGTACCTTGAACCCCTGTCCGTTCACACGCGACGGAAAAAAAACCCCCGTCGGCAACGATTTCAAACCTGATTAGTCGCCGATTGCAGCTGTACGACGGCGAGAGGAGGACACAGAGACGGACGGATGTGCGGACAGAAAGCATGAGGAGACAGAGCAACGCACTGGGTTGAAAAATGGATGAGCACTATGGGTGTGTAAGCAGAGACTGATGACTTATTCACAAGCTGCTGTGTGTGTATATGTCATTAAACCAGCTGCTGCACCCGCAATCACCCTTCCAGGTGATGTTTACGCTGGAGCACGAGCGGAGACTTGGACGCCGGGGTCGCATTCGAATCCAGACTCGGCAGACGATCCGCAGCTGCGGCGAAGATGGGGGTTATCGTACGCGACGCCAGGGGGAACATCTGCTACCACCTGCCGCTGTTCCGCCAGCTCCTCCGCCTGATATTCCGCCGTGCAGCAAAGCTTCACCATCTAATCGATCCTAATCCACGCTTGATAAACACACGAGGGCAACGGGTTAAGCGGCGCGGGATTTCCATGCTGTGCTCGGTCCTGCGGAGAAGACCCGCAGCTGGAGGCGAAGATGACTTCTGGTTCGACGACGACAACAACAACGAGCGGGACCAGCAGTCGAAAACGAGCTGTCCTGAGGGAGAAGACCAGATAGCGGATGGCTCGGTTGCGTCATCTTGGCCGATCAGGCGGTTTGGCCTTCTAACGACAAAGCTTCCAGCGCCGAGGCCGGCCGCCCGAAGGACGGTCAGGGTCTGGCGTGTGTTCCACGGTCCGCCGGCTCAACCTCCGATATGTTGTTTTATTTGTTCAGCTCTGACTCGAGCTCCATCAGAGCTTCCCGGCCTCTGAATGCGCCGCCGCTCCCCCAGAATGCACTTTGTGGCAAAACCACAGCGGCTCAGTGCTTTCTGGCACTGAATTTGTAAAGGCTGTTCCTCGTACACTTTCTGACTTCCCGCGTATGACTATCTTTTCTGTTTATTTTTGTCTCCGCACGTTTTCGGGTGGGCCGCGTGCACGAGGCTTCTGCTCGACTTCGCTGACCCGACCCGACCCGACTCCGGAGAAACCAATCGCCGTTCTCGCTTCCTTCGTGTTATTCAACAACAAGAGCAGATGAGACTCTCTTGCAGGTGCAAGTGCATAAACGGAGCTCCCCGTGCGCCGTTTCGAGGCTGTTGGAGGGCGTTTCCAGGACGTGAAATCGCTCCCCCAAACATCTGTTCCCTGGAGTTAGCGTCCATCCTCGGCGGTCGCTGGATGAGTTATTGATATCGACGAAAACGAGAGAAACCCGCCTGTCATTTTCCTAGCCTTTTTTTCCCCGCGCGGCTGCAGGGTCCGCTCTTTAGCAAAGCGCGGTGAGAATCTATAATAAGTCGTTCGACGTCATCGGCGTGCCTTGCATCATCACATATATCTGCCTTGGCCGCGCTCCCTCTGACTCTCGTGGGTGGCAGACTCATGCTCCGCGGCCAGCCGGGACGCGCTATAACTCCGCTCCCCAGCGCTGCTGTCCTTTTTACAAATTTAGTATCCCATTACTGAGTTGCGATGCCGAAACCGCAAAGTGACGTAGCGGCGTGACCGCGCAGCGCCTTGATAGTCCGTGATAGCCCGGAGAACGCTCCCTGTCTCGTTTTTTGTTGTTTTTTTTCCCGGGGAAAAAAGGGGCTCACTTTAATGCTGAAAAAAACAAGTTAGATTGGGCTTCAGCGGGTTTGACCTTGGACTCAGCTCAGAACGGGAAAAAACCTCTCTTTTTTAAAAAAAATAAAAGAAGATAAAAGCAGCGATTGTATAAGACCATTAAAGATGACGGCATTCTTTATTTATTTTGCGAAATATCTTTTGTAACGTCATCATTTTTTCATGTTTGATAAGGTCGTCTCGGCGCACATGTTGCTCGTAGGACACAATTTGAAAGGGGAAATTGTTGTTTTTTTTTTTCATCTTAAATGGTGGATAACTAGATAAAACCCGCCGTAATGCGGCCTGCTTGTGGAGTGACTAACCTGATAGTGACGTCAACATCCTTTCCTCCAGATGTCTCCAGGTGAATGACTCCCCATTTGTGAGGTAGATGAGGGACGGAGGAAGGACATGAGATCAGATGCCCGAGCACTCAACCCACCCCACACACACACACGCACACACACACACACACCGGGTCCCATCTGAGATTCCAAAGCCCATGCTCTCTAACTGTCACTCCTAGTTACAGACCTATCATGCAGAAACGCTGACTTATTCATGGCTTTCATGCAAACCTGGATGCACCGAGGAAACTGAAGCTGGCCGGGGCGAGGCCCAGCAGGCGGCCCTGACTCCGTGCACGCGTGTGTGTGTGTGTGTGTGTGTGTGTGTGTGTGTGTGTGTGCGCGCGGGGTTTGCCTTTGCCTACTGTACCCTTACTCAGCCATGCTTTTCATCCTTTTGCCATTACATGTTCACATACTCACGCACACATGCTGCTTTTGGGCGTGTATCTGCTGACGTAGCCAGACCGGGCTGAAAAGAGCAAAGCCTCAGCTCAGATAATGCTCCTGGATGTGCCGACTTCTGACCGCTGACAGAAAGCGGGAATTTTTCACAGGGGGAGAAGAAACGGGGTGTGGGGGGGGGGGGGGGATTTGTCAAGGCTGTCCGAAAAAATTGTTACCCGGCTCCC
>CAAKHD010012278.1:5000-27840 GCA_901007705.1 Fistularia tabacaria
CCACCCTATTCGAACAGGAAAATACACAAATTCAGCCATATTTACAAGAAATAATAATCATTGGAATGATTGGAATCCTACAATGACAACATTTCTATCACACATCGGTGGACACGTGTTTACACATTTGTTTTTGATGATGACGCAGGGGAGGCACTGCTGCCCCTGCCTCCCCTGACCGCAGCTCACTGAGACACATGCATGTGATCTGAGCGTGTCCCGGTTCATGCGGTGCCGGCCGGCTCCGGACGCTCCGCAGGATTGATGCCAACTTATGAGTATATATAGAAATATAGTTCATTCGTCCTGCGTCGGGTCTCTGCGCTCTTATTAACATTAACGTTCCCATCTGGGCCGGCCGCACACTCCAGGGCGGGAGTTAATTGGCTGCAGTTTATCCCGCCGCGGCGCGCCTGACTCCGTACTTTCCCTGTGACAGAGTTCCTGGAGTTCATGAAAGGTGTGGAATGAGGGCTTCAGCCCAGGGTTCACCTTCTAAGGGCTGCATCGCAAACCAAGACGGCCGTCCGCCCTTCGCGTGCCTCCACCTGCACGGGTAGCCGGCGGAAAGTCCGCAGTCCTCCGCCGTTCAACCACACCAGTCCTCAGGTTCGCTGATTCGTGACGGCGAATCAAATGACATGAAATCCGTTTTCAATAAAAGGCCTTGCAAAGCTGCATCTTCTGTCTGTTATTGCGGGGTTTGATAGGAAAGCGGGACAGGTCAGGAAATGGTGCCAGGTCACATCCACGGCTTCTGCAACCGCCGTGGATTGGCAGGTGTGGCCTGGTCCAGGAGGGGGTGGAGGTCAAACTGGAAGAGCCTGATGCCTCGTCCAGGAATGTTAAAATGACATATTCTCCACCTTTCAAACCTACATTTCATTTCTTCCCCATTCAACACACACTCAGCCCGGCGTTGGAAATGATGTCTACGGATAGATACAATTCAACGGTGTTCAGTTCCCTCTTAAAATGAATTTCTTTCTCACACAAACACCTTCAAGACAAATATATGCGACTACATTATTGATACTTTTACAAAAGGGGGTTTGACCTCAACCTTTTGAGGGGCAACATTTCTTTGTATTCATATCATGCGATCTGCGGTTCTCCTTCGACAGCATTTCTGATCGATCCGCTGCTGTTTTTGACCTGTAAAATCTCTAAATCCAGACTTTGTTCAGCGCAAACTCAGTCTGAGGGAAGCCGCGGGCTCTGGGGGCGGGGCCACACGGCTGCCCGTGGTCACGTGATCCGCGCGCTGCAGGAAGTGACAGACAGCAGGAGCACAACCCGGAAGTGAAGCGCCCTTTGAGCCGGAAGTTCTTTCATTTTAGCTGAAGATCGAAAAGATGTCTTGTTAAACTCCCCACGGTCCCAATGCGTCGCACGCAGCTCCCTTCCCCGGCCTGAAGGACGCCGCGCCGCCGAGCCGCAGACCGGACACCGCGGAGCCGGACGCCCGCCGCGGATCCGACGCACCGAGCGGACGGGAGCGCGCCGTCCGTCCCAGAAGGCGCTCTGCTCGGCGGAGAGCGGCTGAAGCTAAGCTCGCCTAGCCTCCGCCGCCACCGAGTCCGGCAGGGACCCGCTCGCCACGACCGGCCGAGACACCGGAGGTAACCTGCGGTCGGACGGGGGAACGCGGGCCGTGTGTCGGTCACCGACCCGGTCCGCGGTCCCGGTTGCGCCCCGGTCGTCGGTGACTTTCCGCGGGAAGGAAAACGCTGACAAATGTTAGCAACACAATAACCGCCGGGCTGCCCGTGTGTGTGTGTGTGTGTGTGTGTGTGTGTGTGTGTGTGTGTGTGTGTGTGTGTGTCGGTCCAGACCCGTCAGGTTCCTGGAGCGATCAGCCAGCCTGCTAGCTAACTCCATCCCCTGTGCAGATGTGTGTGTGTGTACATGTATGGAAGAGGTAGGTTGTTGTGTTGACAGAAGTGTCTATTGACGTGATGCCAGCTGAAGCTGCTGTGACCCAAACACGGTCCTCTCGGCGTCAGTCCAGCGGCTCCACCAGCACTGTGGTGGCCGTGGTGAAGGTCCTGCGTGCTCCACGCAGGTCCTGCTCTCAGAGCCGTGGGCCCTCAGGGTTGTGTAACCGTCTAAATAGCGCGTGTTGGTTCTCAGCCATCCAGGTCAGGGTTAATCCTCCACAAAGCTGGTCGAGGCAAGCGGACTGGATTTCTTCTCCTGAAGATGTTTCCCCTCCCGTCCCGGAGGCTCCTGTAGGTTCTGAAGGGTGGTGGAACCCTGGTTCAGTTTCCCTGACAAGATGGGACGAGGATCTGCCATCGTGCGTTCAAAGTACCCGGCCTCGTCGTTGACAGCGGAGTATCTAACAAAGAGCAGGAGAAGGGGGAAATGGCTGAAACCGGGTCTCTGAATGTCCAGAGCCCAGGATGGAGTCATGTTCAGCTCATAGAGGGCTTGGAATAATCCATCCGATCAGCCTGGATTAGAGTGGATTGATCGCTGATCGGTCGCAGGACTCAGTTCGACGACGGGTTGTCGCGGCAGACGCAGTGACTCGTGCTGTCCACCGCGGAGCTCGGCACGACCTCAAACAGGTACGGCGGTATTTGACCTTTGTGCCGACAAATTGTCCATTGAGCAAAGACCTATCAGCCCCCTTCTTCCACGCTTTCCGCTGAATGAACAGATCTCAACGCAGATTGTGGTCGCGGCGTCCACTGGCAGCTCTTCACCTTTTCAAAATGGACTCTTTCATCAAGCTGTGAAAAGAAGTGATGAAGCGAGGCCAACATAAACCCCGCCTTGTTCCTGCAGGGTCGTTTGGTTCAGTTCGTCGCTGTCTTCGCCGTTGAAAAGACGGTGAACCTCCTCCTCCCTCATGGACAGTAGAGCCAGTGAGAACATCAGTCAGGGATGTGCTGCCGACACTCTGGCTGTTTTGATCCTGGGTGTTTTGCGTGTCCTCATCCCGGCCCCCGCGGCGTCGCTGCCGGCTGAAGAAGCCTCCGCTGTCAGCAGGCAGAAGGGGGTTGTTGGGGCGACGTCCCTCCTCCTGAACACGCCGTGCGAAGATGTGCTAAACGCCAGGCTAGCAAAATGTACCCTATGCACACTTTCAGTTGTCCAAACGTGTGAAGGGACTATTTATCTCTTCATCAACTCATAATCCCCCCTCGGGTCATTGCTTCAAAGGCTTCAGCACACCTGAGAACGGTGTGTTTCATGCACGCTCGTAGCGACAGCGGTTGCTGCCAGTGAGGCTAATCTTTCTCCGCTACATCGCTGATGAAGCGTTGCGGTGTTTCCATGACGACGGTTCCCGCACTGAGCGGAGAAACCTCTTTCACCAGATGATAGATGGACAGCCACCTGTCGATGAATGGACGCCTGCCGCTAGCTCCGTAGCGGGGGTTTGTTATGGTAATGGTGGCTGCTAGCGCCCTCCTCGCTGCGTTGGCCCCACCTCCCTTCACTTCATCCGCTGCCAGAGCTCCATGTGGACAGGTTTCCAGCAGCTGGACTACAAGGAGAAGGTTACCGGGGAATCAGACGTGGCACCACGAAGGCCATAGAAGCGTCTTCTGGTGGACAGCTCGGTGCGGAGGAGCTTTGGATCAGCGTTGCGGCCCCCTGGGCCCCTGGGCCCCTGGGCCCCTGGGCCCCTGGGCCGACCCCTCACCACACTGTTACTCAAACAGAGATTTCCTTCCAGGATGGTCGACTCAGAATCAATGAATATTTACCGACTGACCTCTCTGAGATAACAGCAGTCCATAAGAGTGAAGCCATAGCTAGGATGTCTGACCTTCTCCGTCCAACACGGCCGCAGCCCGCCGTCTCTCCCTGGACCTCACAGAAAACATACCGTCCTGTGGTATCATGCTGCTCGCTGCTGCTGCTGTTCTTCAGCCCTCAGTAGGAAGTGTTTGGCTTGAAGTCACGGTTGCAAATGTAACGCGGGCGTGGATGCAGTTTCCACACGCGTGGCCTTTGAAAGGAGAGTAGAGTGGGAGGTTGAAATGAAGGAATGCAGGCAGCGGTGTTTGAGTGGACGCCGGCGGTCACCTTCTGAAGCCGTTGTCCGTGTGATGTCCTCCTCAGCCCGTCAGTCAGCGCCCGAGGAGTCGCGGGGATCTCAGCGTTTGGCCCTGACATGACATCGCAGCAGGCCCAAGTCCCCGATGCCGTTATTCCTCCTCAGCTCGGCCAGAACTCCTCCGCCCAGCAGCACCGGCCCCACATCCAGACCAACCACCGGGACTCGGGTCCGAGCGGGCGCCCGGACCGCCGGGCCGTGACCGGCCGGCCGGGATGCCCGGCCTCGGCGGCCTCGGGCAGGGAAGGAGGCGGCAGGAACGTGTCTGTCCTCTGCCCCAACTCGGGCTTCTCCGGGAGGGAGCGCGGGCTGGAGCCCTGGCCGGAGGAGGCCGTGGACAACTCCCACGGCTTGTATTCTCTCCACCGCATGTTCGACATCGTCGGCGCCCAGCTGACGCACCGGGACGTCAGGGTGCTGTCGTTTTTGTTCGTGGACGTGATCGACGAGTACGAGCGGGGCGGCATCAGGAGCGGCAGGGACTTCCTGCTGGCTCTGGAGCGCCAGGGCCGCTGCGACGAGACCAACTTCGGACACGTCCTGCAGCTGCTGAGGATCCTCACCCGCCACGACCTGCTGCCTTACGTCACGCTGAGAAAACGCCAGGCCGGTGAGTGGAGCGCCGCACACACCTTTTGCTTTTCAGAAGCGCTGAGACTCGGGAGAAATCTCCCGATTCCAGAGGTTTTCTTCTGCTGCCGGCGCAGAAGGAACAGCGTCTTAGCGGGAGTTCGTGTCGTTTCGAAAGACCAAGTTCAACTGCGTTCCCTGAACACGTCACAGGAGGACCGGACAGCTCCGAAGCGGTTTCTCGTCAGATATCCAGACGCTGGCTGTCCTGTGGCCTCCTCAGACTCCCCGGTCTGGCCGACAGGCTTTTCCCCTCTTTCCAGATAACTCCTTCTCCGCGTCTCTTCCTGTCCCCGTCCTGTCTTCCTGTGGTCGTGCAGCTGAACTCCTGCTCCTGAGCTTCTGGCCCCGCTGCCTTTCCACCTGGCCTCCTGGACGCACAGCACCGCCACCGTCCTCCGCATCACGCGTGGAAAATAAGGGATGAGCTTGTGCCATTGGTTCTCCCAGCTGGCCAGACTCTCACCGGGCTTGTCCGGTCCTTCCTGCACCCAAACCGGAGCTTGGCCTCGGCGTCCGAGGAGCACAGGTTCTCGGTGTTTGGTGCATCTGGAGTAGCGAGGGCAGGGAGGATGCACGGTGAAGGTATCTCCGAAACCTTTCCGCATCCTGAGCAGGAGGTCCCAGCTGTCAGCGAGCGGGAGGCGGCTTGAACAGGGAACGCTCAGCAGTAGCGCCAGGACTAGAGAGGCTGTCGAAGAGCGAGGTGTTCCTCACACCCTGAGTCACGTCCACATTCATCTCCACGGCACACAGAGCAGCTGATCTGAAAACCAAACGAGGTTGATGAAAGGTTCGTTTTTACCGCAGTCAAAACGTCTCCATCTCCTGCGCGGCTCCTCAGCCTGCTGCTGCTGCTGGGTTCTGACACCTGCAGAAAATGGCGCATGGATGGTTCCTTTCTTCTGCAGACCGCCTGTGTCTCGTGACCCCCCGTCCTACCGTCACACCTGCCGTCTCCTGCATCAGCGTGCTAGAGGCACTCCGTCTCTTCAAACGTTCTTCTGAATGAGACGGCAGGTGCACTCCAGGCTTTATGCTGCAAGTCGCTCAGGAGGTTCAGTCAGCAGCACATCAGGCCACATCCACGTCAGGAGGGTTTCCAGCCCGGACGGATTGGAATCATCTCCCCGACTGGAACACATCCGTTGTCCAGAACCTTCGGTGAATCTGGTTTCAGCGCTGCCTTTCTCCGCGTCATCGATCTGCCGTTGTGCTTTATGCACGTGAACGTCGTCTAGTTGTGACCCGCTGACTGTTGACGGAAACCAGCTGAGGCTGAAGGCTGAAGGCTGAAGGCTGAAGGCTGAAGGCTGAAGACCGGCCGTGAGGGTTTGCTTTCAGCTTGAGTCTGGTGTAGATGCTCAGCTGTGTGCGCAGCGACGGCAAACCTGAGCACTCCAGTGCCCTTGACAGCTGAGGACCCTTTTTTCTTTGTACTTACAAGTCCTGGGCACGAAGCCCCGACATATAAATCCATCTTCTCAGGTGACCTTTCCGCGACATCCGTGGACGGATCTGTCCGACAGAGTTCACGTCTGCTGCTACCGTTCCTGTTCGTGAAGGTTTCGCTGTCCGTTGTAACGTGACTGCCCGAATGTCCGCTGTGTTGCCAGTGTGTCCAGACCCCGTTGACAAGTACCTCGAGGAGACGTCGGTGCGCTACATTTCGCCCAGAGGGGCGGTGCAGAGCCGAGACTCGGCGCCCCACAGAAGGACAGGTAGGTGTTCGTCGAAAAGGTTCTGGCGCTGTTCTCGCCGTGGCCGAGCGAAGGTTGACCGCGGACTCGTCCCTCTCCAGGTCCGCAGTCGGTCATCTGCTGCGCGCCGTCAGGACCCCACGTCGGCCCGTCTCAAACGAAGCCCACGCCTCCCTTGCCCAACCGCAAACGGAAGAGAAGTCAGACCTCAGGCGACTGCAGAGAGAAGCAAACCTGCGGTAAACATCCATGTTTTTTTCACTTCGTTCGAGCATCGCGCGCTCTCTGCTCGTGGCCGTGGCCGTGGCTCGGTCCAGCCGCTCCACCCAAACATCCGGTCAGCCGTCAGAGAAGCCACCGGCGTCTAGACGTCCTGGCCCGTGGAAGCTCCGAGGTGAATCGCCCAAGTATCGATTCAGAGCCGTTGACGTCCGGCGGCGCGGCTGACGCACCTGAGCGGGGTTCCGTGTCCGGCCTTCCGGGGCGACATCCGTTGTTTCTGCCGCTTGTGTGCTAATCGGGGGTGCAGCGTGGACCTGCCGCCCTCTGACCTTGTGCTCTACCCCTGCAGATATCCGTCTCCGAGTGCGAGCTGAATACTGCCAGCATGAATCTGCGCTTCAGGGAAACGTCTTCTCCAACAAGCAGGAGGCCTTGGAGCGGCAGTTCGAGCGCTTCAACCAGGCCAACACCATTCTGAAATCCCGAGACTTGGGCTCCATCATCTGCGACATCAAGTTCTCGGAGCTCACTTACCTGGATGCGTTTTGGAGGGACTACATAAACGGGTCGTTGCTGGAGGCGCTGAAAGGTGTCTTTATCACGGATTCCCTCAAACAAGCGGTGGGACACGAGGCCATAAAACTGTTGGTCAACGTAGACGAGGAGGACTACCAAGCGGGACGGCGTCGATTGCTTCGCAATTTGGTCACGAGCGGCGGCCCGCCGGGAAGTAGCAAAGACAGCGTGTCCTAGACTCGCCTGGTCGTGACGCCCTGCAAGGAGCGGACTGAGACACGGCGGTGAGAAGTAAAGTGTGCCTACAAGTAACTCGAGAACTTCCAGAAACCCCACGGATTCCTGTAAGGGAAGCGCTTTGGCGAGAGGATATCTAGCATGCGAAGTGTTCGGGAGCCGATGGACGCGTCGGGGTCGACGTCCCTCTGGTGCGGTCGATGTTCCCAGAGGGGGCGGCGGGCCTTGTCCGGGCATCCAATCAGAGACACGTGTCTTGTTTGAGGATCGTTAGCTCCCGTTTCCTTTCACTCCGGGTTCAAATTGGATTTATTTTTGCTGACAGAAATCAGTTACTCCCAGCAGCGGATGTAGCTCGTCGAACTATTGAAGATCCTTTTCGTATTTCTTGCTACCTGAGGTTTTGATTGAGGTCGTGGTTTGGGAGAGTGCGGCGGGAGTCCTGAGGAGCGCGGCCCGTCGTCCACGGACACTCGGTTTTGTATTACCCGAAGCCCGTCGTCCTTCTTTCACCCACTCGGAGCTGCTTTTCCAAAGCTAGATTTGGGCTTTGTTGCCGCCTCCACGTCTCCGCTTGCTTTTCCTTTCACTCTCTGTTGGTTTTTTTTGTTTACTTTTTACAGAACAACATCTGGCATTTGAGTTATCCGGCCGCTGCCAATATCTGCAACTTTGTGGCTTTTTCTGATGTGTTACATTTTACCTTCGCCGCCCGTTGCGTTGCATACTTTGTCACTTACTGTCGTCTGGTGTTTGTGTGGATGGGAAGTCAGCGGCGGTCGGGCCGTCGGCCTGTTCCGCCGCACCCTTTACCGTGTTCACCGGTTGCGTACGTCTGAATGTTTTTTATTTTTCATTTGAAACGAAGAGAACAAATGAAACAGGTTTTTTTTCGTCCGCTCGTGCGATTCCAGAGGAAGCTGCAATAATCCACCTCGGCCTGTGTCTGTGGATAGAAAGGTCCTTTTCTTATGTGTTACTTTTTTACGCAGCGCGTTCATCGACATCCTCTCCGGTGCTCGGACGCCACGTGGAGGGAACGGGTCCGCGTCTCCGCTGCAGACTGCTACCTGCTGCAGATGAAGATGAGACCTTTCGACCTTTTCTCTCTGTGCTTAGAGCAGCATTTTTAACCCTCGACAAATCCGCACAGATCCTTACCTTCAGTTATCTGCCTCCGAAATGTCTTCAGTATCACATGTAACACTAATTAACCAAAATGTGAACCGTGTCTGGTCGTGTCCTTTTGGTGCGGGACGTTCGACGGGACGGACGGACGGACGGACGGACGGACGGTCGTCACCGTTGTTCACCTGCCGAATCGCGGGAAATTGTGACTTAGACTTTGTGACGTGACGGTGGCTGACGGAGAGTTTGTCGTCCAGACTTTGATCGTTTACCGCCAACAAACACCACAAAATGACACGAGTGGCCAGAAAGGATCCGTAGAGATGAAGGCGTTGAGAATTCGAGACACTGCAGAAGAAGGAGGAGGGTCTTTCCAAGAGATACCAGGGAAGGACGCGCATTTCCAGAAGATTCCAATTATGCAGTATATATTTAAAGGTCAGATCAGTGATGCCGTATTGGATTTATGATTTTCATTGAATTAAATTTCTCATTATTCTGGTGAAACGATGTGTGGTGTCCATCTGATGTGACTTTCACAGCCGGGGGGGGGTCTTTGGACGACGAAGCGCCGGACAGATCAGTGGACGCGATGCCACGTCCAAACCCCTCGTTGGGACTCGCCGCTCGGCCGTCCCATTCAGGAGTTTGGACAGAGAAGACGTGAAGGCCGCTGAGCACGTCTGAGAGGCAGAGATGTTCCTCAGGGCCCAGCGGACTGACGTGTCCTGGTCAGGAGAAGCTGTACTTGCATATAATCAGTCCGTGTTCCTGCCGTGTCCTGCGAGCCAGGGCCGCCTTCTGGAGCTGAAATTGGAGAGTGACGGTGGAGCTCACGGAGCCCGACGCTCACAGCTCCAAATGACTGCCGCCATCAAGATCAGTTGAACCGTGTGGCCTTGACACTTGATGGCAGGATCTTCAGCGCAGGGGAAACCACGGGCAACGCTCCTGGACCTGCAGATCGATGGATGAGTCTGGGATCGGCTGAAACCGGGAGAGGATCATCTCGCCGACTGAGTTTGAAGGAGATGCAGCTTTGGGATTTGGTCCGTGGGGCTCTCAGCGGCCCCTTCGGTAAATTCAAGGACATATTGATGCTTCAGCATCTCCTGATTTTTTGGCCCCTCCAAAAAACATCAAAAAATGGACATTGAATGTCGAAGTGGCTCCTCACTGGCTTGCTGACAGCGGAGGTGTCCGTCTTAGGCGTGGAATAAATGTTGGTCCTGTCCGGCCACTGTCTCAGACCAGCTTCGGGTTTTGAACTTCCTGGGTTGAAAATGCACCCTTAAATTTTTGGAATGGTGGCGCCATCTTGTGAGGATGTTTCGGAGCTGGACCAAAATCTCTCGGCCTGATTTACTTTTACTCTTCTCAGAACCGTCTCCTTCTGGGTCAACGCCTCTTCAAGACCTTCCATCCGAGCCGCTGTTCAGGGAAAAAACAGCTTTCGCCTACAAGCTGGACAGAGGCAGTGGCCCAGCAAATATAGAGGCCGAGTCCAAAAGTAAAGTCAGAGCCATACGGATACGATCCTTTCAAATGACGTCGTTTTAAATGAAAAGGCTCGGAAGTCGTCCGAGGTCTGAAGATAACAGGGCTTCTTCTGAGTTCACCGGAGCATCTCTTTTGCAGAAACCACTTTTCCAGGGTCCCTCCAAGTGGATCAGCACTCTGGGCACAACGTGAAAACGACTTGATTACATTTTCCAGCCGGAGGCCGGGTCGGCCCCTCGGATCATTGAAGGTAAGCGTTGTGAGCTCCAAACAGCGATGATTTTAGGTGCAGGAACAGAAGCTGAAGACAAAGCGGATCAAACTGAGCCAAAGTGTTTGACCAAAGAAATGCAAGGTTTTGCTCGTACAACTTCACTGGTGGTGCGGAGTGAGCCGGAGGGCCGAAGGGCCGGCTTGACCGACTCTTTGCTCTGCTTTGTCTCTTCTGTCTCTTCATCACTGCCGATCAAATGGAACATCTCCAAAACGCTGAAAGGATCATAAGCAGACACGTAAACCGACCACAGGCACAGCTTGCGTGGCACCAGATGCGAGCTTCAACCACCTCCTGGTGGCGGACGTGTTGTTGCGGCAGAGGCGATGGGCAGGTTTGGTGTCCAGGGAAGGAACACAGAGGGGCAGATGGTGGTGGCAAAGGATGGAAATGGCTGGAGGGAGTACTTTTATTCCCTCCTCCACAGACGTGGGCGTGAAGTTCGGCAACCTACGGCCGCTGGTTCAGACCTTCTTGTGCTTGTTCTTGTTCCGTGTCAGGTTTGTAGAATTGATTTGTTTTCGTATTTGTCTTCGATTATGGTTTTCCAGCTCGAGGGTTTTTCTTTGCGCTCAATCAAAGTCTGCGAAGTCGTGTACTTTGCCGAGAGTTGTGTGTTCATTGGCATGGAGAGGAAGGCCGGTGCCGTACAATGACCTTGAGGGAAGGAGCAGCGGAAGACGGACTGAGGGCGGAGGTGAGCAGCAGCAGCGTGGCCTCATGTCAAGAAAGAGCACTGCAGATGTAGTATTTGCTTCGAGAAGGTCGGAGGGTGGTGAGGTGCTGCAGGTGCGACGGAGAAGGCGGAGTCGGGGCTACATCAGGGAGCGGCTCCGAGCCCCTTCTCGTTTGCAGTGGTGACGGACAGGCTGACGGATGAGGTTGGACAGGGATCTCCGTGGACCATGGTGCTTGCGGAGGACATCGTGATCTGTGGTGAGCACAGGGAGCGGGTGGAGGAACATCTAGAGGTGGGGTTATGCCCTGGAAAGGAGAGGAATGGAGGTTGGACACAACAGGACAGAATCCATGTGTGTGAATGAGCGGGACTTTCTTCCTCTGATTCTCTTCCTGCTGCTTCCCGACGGAGTCCAGAAGGAAACGTCTTCATGGATTCAAAAAACCTGCATCTGGCTCTCGACTGTTTTTACCGTTGAGTTTGTCGGAACCGTTTCACTTTGCTGGCCTCGATTGCTGAACGTTCTGAATATGAATCAAGTGTGCGGGTGATGCTGCTGCTGCTGGGTCACATGTTCCCTCATCAAGGTCTTTCCCACCCTCATGATTAGCCTTTGGGTTCAGGCGTGTCTGTGAAAGCTGGCTCGGATGAGCGGGGGATCAGACCAGCGCTAGAAACAGAGGAAAGACGCGTTCAGGCGGAGTACGTTTTGGCACGACTTATTTATTTGCGATGCTGGTTGACACACTTTGGTGTGTTTACGCAGGTCAAAGGTAAAACATCTTCAAGAAAATGATCCAAAATGCAGTTGCTACAAGACGATACAAGAACCGTGATCTGAACGACCTGGAACCTCCACACAGGCCAGCAGTCGGCCAGCAGGAATCTTTCCTTTGGATTTCTGTTCTCTGGCCCCAGAAACTGCCTCATTTGTTAACAAAATCCAAATTGGGGGGAAAAATGCTACACATTTGCAAGGTTTTAATGGAGAATAGGCACCGTAGATGTTCACTCCTGTAGATCGTGATGGTAATGTATGCTGTTCCTGGAGCAGCTTCAGGCACCGCTCACGTAGCAGAAACTGACTGAATATTCCCAAGATACACAGAAACAAAGTTACTGCTGTCACAGGCAAACACGAGACAACATCAGCGCTCCGTCTGCACGGCCTGGACGGAGACTCAAGTCAAGCCAAATACGTGCCTCTTGCTGTTGGACTGCAAGTCCTGCTATGAAACACCGGTGATTTGTGCTCAGTAGTTGCTTTGTTGCTCACAAACATTTGATTTGGTGACACATGACAACAGCGTGTCCATTCAGAAAGCAGCGGTTGTTGTGCATCTGAATCAAAGATTACTATTTCAGACATTAAGATAAAAGGAAAATATCTAAATCGATGGGTCACACAGATTTATTCAGGCTGATGCTGGTGCGTTCGATGGTTGGGTGCCTCCCTCGGAGAACCCACGGCCACGAGGTGTTGCAGTTCTACTCATGTGCCTTGGCATACTTGCATAGGTTATCACCTGAACCTGATGGCGGCAGTCAGGACCAGCATGAAGACACCAACCCCTGGCCTGTTCAGACCACACCGGTGGTCTACTCCTGTCAGTTTGAGAATGAAATATCCCCAGGGTCGGCGTGCTGCGCCTGGGTCCGGAAAAGGTGGAAATACGAGGGTGGGATGTCTGCCTGGTGTAATCCACTGTGGGTGTATGTTTCAACTGGACTTGTATGTTTAACGTTCACTGACCGGTACAAAAAAGAAAAATTCAGGAGCAAAGATGGGCGAAGGACAAAACAAGGTCCCTGAACTTTTCGGGTGGTCTACTCAGGTGGAACCTCAGTGATCCACGGCCGATGCCGGCCTTGTGGAGTCCGAGGGTGCCGTTACAATTGCCATCATTTTGTCAAACAGATTCTCGGCCAGAAGGAGAGAGCACTTGAGGACTGGTTGACTGAGGGGTCTCCTGAAAATGCAGATGACGACTAGAGGACTGGGACCCGAAGGAGAAGCAGCCGAGGTGGGAGGAGTTTGGGAAGCTCACGGGGACGAATTCACGAGCTTTGGCCAAACTGTCTCGAGACCTGGTTCATTAAGATAGCGCTGAGGGTGCTCACTGCAGAGGACAGTGGAAGAGTTGGACAGAGGATAGGTTTGCTGGTACCTCCTGATGGAGATCCTCATGTATGCGGCGGCCCTTGGACAACATGTGCATATTGATGTTAAGGTTTTACTCTTCCAGCCTTTCAATGGATTCAGACTGTGAAGGATCTTGAGATCAAACTCCAAACTCTGCCTTTGTCCCAGGCAGTCTTTGGTCTCTTGCGCATCGGTGGCTTGCGTGCAGGACAGCGTGGTGTCGAAGATGACGTGAAGTGACCGTCATTGCAACTGTGTCGAGCAGTGTTAAACTAGGAAGTTGAGAGTGCTTTTAGTTTGGTTTGCAGTCTCTATGATCGCGGCTCCTTTTTGCTGTAGGGCTTGTGTCCCAAGATGCCGTCCACCTCAGATGCAATGGCTAGAGATAACTTTGGAAGGACCTGCGCAGAGACAAGGAAGGTCACTGGAAACTCTCAGCACACCTTCTCTTTGTTGCGTGTCATCAGAAGCAAGGAGCAGAACCTGAGTTCTTCATCATGTTACGAAGAGCTCAACTTCTCCTTCCAAATGTGAACTTCAATTCACAGTTGTGTTCATGCCAGTTTTCGAACAGCCGTGATTGTGGGACAAACAGAGGGTGAAAGTGATGTGCCGCTCATAAACATAGAACTGTGTCGCTCCCCAGTGCCGTTACATGTGGCCCTGATGGTGTGTCTTCATTACGATTGTTGGAGATTTGAGTACAAGATGAACAAGGAGAAGATCGGGCAGCTGTACCATCCTTGTAGGACGACAGCAAAGTTTGTGTGCAAACGAGGGAGCGAGAGTCACTGTTGAAGAACAGATGCATATGGAACCTGACCTGTATTGCTTTGATATTTTCCAACAGCTGCTCAGTTCTGGAAGCTCCCAGCAGGACAGAGTTCACCCCTTCATTCCTCAGACACCAGGCTTCAGAGGAAACACAGGTATTATGAAGCAGCCACTTTGTGTAGAGGCCAGGAGTCTGCTGATCTTTCCTATCACAGCTTCACTGAAGTCCGTCGGTTAAAAGTGCTGCTTATATTTGTTCAAGTGTAGACCTGCAGACACTGTACGATTCCTCATCTAACAGGTTTCTTCCTAGATGCCTTACTAAAACAGAGTCATAACATCACTCTAGACAGAATGTGGTACAAAAGAAAAGCACGCAGGAGAACCCATTGGCTGCTAAGAAAGTTTACCAATAGCCAGTTGTGGAAGAGTGCAGTTAAGTCGCTTGGCAACCGCCTTCAGCTCTCTCAGCTTTGCCTGCTGACGGTGGCCCTCCTCACTCAGAATCTGGTCCCTCAGCCACTGATAACCCTGATGAAGACACACGATGCAGTTGAGGACCAAAGGCAAGGCAGGTGCGGTAAATACAGAGACCAACATCTCCTTCATTCAGTCATTGGAGGCCAACATCTTGGGAATGGCTTGGGATACGCTGCGACTGTCTCAGCTCGGTTTAGAGGTTTATCAGTGACTTTCCAAGCTACCTAGAAGCTCTTTGATAGCTCTTTACAACCACGAAAGAGGTTGTTTTTCATGAAAATAACAGTTGAGTTAATGATGTCGCAAAGGTTGGATGATGAGTCCCTTATGCGGGTGAAGTGACTGGTGCTTTCACCTCACTTTCTGCCCTCAGTACTGGATAGCAGCGCTGTCCTTTGTAATAGCACCGTGAAAGGTAACAGTAGCCTGTCACCTCTTCGCCAGCACTGAGCCCCTCCACGGCAAGCCCCCGGCTGCACCTCTATGTGGTGCCGCACTGGAAGCTGCGAGGCTCCGGGCAAAGTGCAAAACTTCAGGGTCTCCAAGGAGGTCGTCCCCGTCCCCAGCCCCGGGGTTATCGGGTTTGAGAACCTGATGAGTCGCCTCTCCTTGGGTGTGTTCCGAGCATATTCACGTAGCAGGAGGCCGAGAAAACACTGGCTGGCTTATAGCTCCTGTCCGGCCTGGAAAACACCTTGAGGTCCCCCGGAAAGAGCTAGGGTAGTGGTTGGCATGTGTTGACTCATTGAGTCTGACGCCAAAGCGAAACCGCCCCGCCCATGGGACGATGGTGTTGATGGAGCTGTAACCAGGTAAATGGTGGGAGGGTCGAGGTACCACCAGGTCTCACGAGGGATGTAAGACAGGAGTTTTACCTTTAGTGATGCACGTGAATATGGGGGGATCCCGTCGTCATATTTCCCTGAGATGATTCCACAGGCCAGTGGAGACCAGGTCAAAGCTCCAATGCCTGCAGACAGAGAACACATGTGATTCATGATGTCAGTCATCAGCATCAGTATCCTTCTCCAAGAGATTCCCAGCCACTGCTTCACCAATCTTGTGGAAGAGTTGAGGGAGTTGAACTTCAACCTTCTCTCTCTGGAACATGTGATATTCCGCCTGCTCACAGATGGGTGGGATTTGGTTGAACTGCCTTGCCACCGAATAGGCCTCCTAGAGAAGAAGAGCGGTCACAACGAACAGACAGCTTGGATCATGTATCTTCAACACATATCTTCCGTCCAAATTCAACATAGGTCCAAAAGCTTTCATCTTCCTTTCATCCATGTACAGACTGTCATGCGAGGGACGGAATACGAACGCCCCTAAACACGTAGCTCGGGATACGTAGCCCCGACGTGGCAAAGCATTCCTTATAGTTGTCATAGCTCAAAGTAGCCCAAAGTACAGGGAATGTTATGAAGAGGAGGCGCAGTGGGTCCACTCGAAGTGGAGGAGGCGCCATGTGCTTCTTCAAGGGCCGACCACTGCTGTCACAACACTAGTGAATTTGCCAGAGCATGAACTGACCATGATCTCCATGGAGCTCCATCGAGATGTTCCCCAATACATTGCCATCCCCTGGTTGATCACGTGAGTCATTGCTCTCACTGTCTCTACAACAAAGATGAAAACGATGTCTGCGGTGCAGGGGAAGGGTTCTCAATGGTTGGCATTGCATCGCTTTAGCTACTGTTGTAAGGGAGGAATGAAGGCTGGCTGCAGCAAGACACAACCCGGGTGTGTGACTCAGGAGGAGCCACGTGGCGCGCTGAGGCTACAGGGAGTGGACACGAAGAAGGTGCAGGACTTCAAGCACAGGCGGGCGACAGTCCAAAGTAATGGAGAGGGCGGGAAGGAGGTGCAGAGGTGTGTGCAAGCAGGCTTGATCAGGTGCAGAAAAGTCTGGCGTGCTCTGAAGATCAGCCAGGATGAAGGGAAAGGTGGAGAGGACGGAAGTGAAGAGCAGCCATGGTGTCTGGTTTGGAGACACTGAGGAGAAGACAGGAGGCAGAGCTGGAGGCAGCAGAGATGAAGATGTGGAGGTTCCTCTTTTGGAGTGAGGAGGATGGAGAGGATCAGGAAGGAGGCCATCAGAGGGACAACGCATGGAAGATGTTGTGGAGATAATTCACACTGAGACGGTTTGGACATGGACAGAGGAGGGATGGAGAAGATCTGAGCAGAAGGAGGCTGAGGTTGGAGGAGGTCTAGAGGAAGACCAGAGAGGAGGTTTATGGATGTGGGAGGAGAAAGGTAGTTGGTGTGAAAGAAGAGGATGCAGACAAGAGGGTTCGATGTAAGATGGAGGAGGCTGAAGACCATCCTGAGAGGAGATGCTGTTCATCAGATTCAGCTAAAGCTAATTTCCCCCCTTCAGTCTCTGTTTGTAAATGCCATTCCGGGGTGCAAGTACGGATCCAAACCAGTACGAGGAGCATGCAGTACCAGCAAAGAACACATGTACATTCGACACGTAGGTGCATGGATGCAGATCGACAGCATGTGGAAAGTGTGGTCCCCCGTCTGCACAGCCAATGGAGATCCCTTGATCCTCCATGAGCTGCGACAGAAGATGAACCCTGCTGGTGGACAAACAGGTCCAGACAATACACAAAACATCGACTCTCTAAACGAACACGGTAGAAGTGGGTCATAGAAGCAGTCCCTGTCGGGGGGTCGGTGTGGTCGCCCGTCCGAACTGATGGATAAATGTCCTCGATTGCCGAATGCCTCCCTGTTAGCGAATGAGACCGGGGTAGGATTTAACTCCAAATGCTAATTGAGGACACAAGCGCTTCAGATGCTGGACAGCACGTAGTCCTGAGAGACATCTCCTCGCCGTCTGAGCTGCAGATGTATGTAGCTTAGCAAGCCAAGGCAAGGTTCTTGGTAAATGGTGCAGTTCAGAAAGTCATGGCTGCTTCCCAGCACCAAGCCACCATGAACACCTTGACAGCCCCCAGCTGCCACTTCAGAACTCCTGTGAACATCCAACACGTTGACTGATGGCGGTGTGAGTGAGTGAGTGAGTGAGTGAGTGAGTGAGTGAGTGAGTCCGTGAGCGAGCGGGTGAATCAATGAGTGGAAGGTCTCGACCAACATCCTAACTGTAGTCGCTGGAGGCAGAGGCACAGGACGGCTTGAAGATGCTTATACTGACCTTCGATGGGCGTATTGGGATCTGGTCGATTAGCAAAGACCACATCCACATACTCCAGCTGAAGTCTACTTAGGGATGCTCTCAGGCCTGGTCCATGGAGGGATTGTACAGTTATTGCCAAATTGAGGAGCATTGAGGTTAACTGTGATATACATGGAGCAGAGGTTACACCTTCACTTATTTCTGCTTGTACCTTCAATGATGTGTTTACGGGACAATCCCCTTTCCATTTCTGCCCTATCGCGAGAAAAGACCAATTAGAAATCCAACATTTAACTTCATCAATAAAGTTGCCTCAGTGTCTGTGCTGGTCATCGTTAGTTTGCACAGGAGCAAAATGCAACCGGTCTGGATGTAGAGGCACTTGATGTACTTCGTCGATGTATATAAGCTGTATATATGGATCGTTAGGAGGGTTCTACGTTCACACAAATGTACTGTGTTTGTGGGGCTGCAAACGGGGCAGAGTTCACATCAGTATTTGGCACCGTGATCTGGCTTTTCATCGAGCGGGTCTGGACCGCGCTCTGTTCTGTTACCGCCAGAGACCCGGCAGCTCATCCCCCATGAGCAAGCACTCGGTGACCGAGGCGAAGAACATCTCCCCTTTAACGGGTAGAAACGTGGAACCGTCTGCCTCCGCCGGTTTGGGTGAAAGAATAAAATCCCCCTCTGGTCGCCTCCGGGCGGTGCAGTGTCTCCAGTGGATCCTGCACAGAGCCCTCAGAACCCCGGGCCTCTGGTACTGGACCCGAGCTTGAAGGAGACACCATAAACCTCCCAGGATGGGCAAAAAGGGTATGCTTGATATTTTTTTCTAAATCTATGTTAAAAGATGAGACACATTTACATACTTTCCTCCCCAGAAGATCTTGGTGGTGATGACTAAACTGGAGCGCCTGCGTGAAAAAGACATGGAAGCCTATAAACAACTGCAGACTGACACACTCCGGTACACTGATGACTCCACTATAGCTCAGCTTGTCTTCAAAACTGCTGTAACATGCAGGAGATCTTAATGAGGCCCATTCCCTCAGCGGCACTTCACCGCAATGTCCCGACAACCTCTGTACTTCCCTGCTCTCGACCACATGTCCGTGACCTGACCACTCACATGCAGAAGAACGCAGCCTGAAGGAACTAAGTGTGAAAGATCACAAAGGCAATTCACCTTTCAGCCGGCGGTGAACATTTAACATGAAAGTACACGAATAATAATGAGCGGCAAATACACTGTTTGACCATCGTTAACTGCTTCCTGCGAACCATCAGAAGATCTCTGCCCTGCTTCGTGGTCTTCCACCCTCCACCGTGCATTCAGACCTTCAGAGGTAAGGAGCTCCAACATCTTCTGTGTCTTGGCACTCATTGGAGAGGAAGAGGCAGCGTAACGCTCCATCTCCTCCACCCTTTTCACAGTGGAGTCCCTCTGATTGGTGAGAGGGGTTCCAGGAGTCAGGTGACCACGAAGACAGTCCAAATCTGGAGGAGCGTCTGCCGTGGTCCCGGATAAGTCCTGCACCCTCTGAGTCAGGAAGGGTATGGGGAAGGGTAAGGTCCTCCCTGTGCTGAGCCGCCCAGCAAACAGCTGGGAGGTCTCAGCCGTCACCCGGCGGGCGGGTTTTTAGATTCTCCCCATGACCCCCTGGCTGGACGAGGCATCCGTCAACCGGAGGGAAAGGCTCGTGTCAAAGCCTATGACTTTAAAGAAGCTTGAAATGGCGCCGCCCACTCGATGCTAACAAGTACGACGTGGATGAAGACGGCGTTTGAAATGTGTACCTCCATCCTTTCTTCTGTATGATTCTTCCCAGCACCACCTCCGCCCTGGAAGGAACAGCAAGGGGACATTCGTTTTACCAGTTTTCAGACAAACTCTATGAAAATCATCATATCTTAAAGCCACAGGAAATCCACTGTTCACCGCAACGCGAGATACGCACTGTCTCTGTTTACGGGCCGAGGATCCAGAGCGATACTCACATCCCGTCGTTGTAAACCTCGGCCGTGTCGAAGAGATTGATTCCATTGTCGTAGGCGACGGTCATCAGCTCCTCTGCCGCCTTTACCAGGGTGACAACAAGACCGCTGAGCAAAAGGCTGAACGTTTCCAAACAGGAATGTTTGCAGTCAAGCGTTGGGGTCTCCACGGTCAGAAAATAAACGGCGTTGTCGTGGACGTCATAGCGGACGATCACGTCGGTCCGTTACTTGCCAAACCAGCTGACCATGACAAGTCAAAATGTGTTTTTCTGCTAGTTAAAATATGACTAAACTTCAAATGTTTTCAGTTTGTTCAGCAACTTTGTTCGCTCCTTCACCGACGAGACCTGTTATCCTGCATCCGACTTCACTCAGACTCAGACCATACTGAAGGTACTTGTAATGTTCTCATGAGTACTACATTGTCTCACATGGCAAGCAGACATGTCCTGCAAACACCGGATGTCACCAATCACAGCAGCTCTGCTAACAGAGGGCGCAGCGAGCCGACATCGGTGTCCGCAACTGGTTCTAGTGGACTGAGATCTTTAAGGCGCCACAGTTTCTCACTTTGGTCACACTAGAAATCTGCTTGCTAGTTTATGCTATATAGTTGTGCTACATCCAGATTTTATAATATTTGGGACCAGACTGAGCCAGTTTGGGCAAACTTTAAATCCTTTCAGACAGAATCTGAGACCTGCTTTGCCAAGTGGTCGAGTGAGATCGCACAGGCTTTCCAGCTGCCTTACCTCCTCAGTTATCTGGCCTCCAAAGGTCACCCACGTGCCTGAACGGGAAGGGAAAGCAAAATGCTTACGGTTACTGTCAAAGTCCAACGTCCGACATCCCGCCCTCGTGATGTTCTCCTTCCCTTGAAGCTCCTCTGACGAGCTACCAAAATCAAACTCATCACTTGGGATCAGCACTGGAGCTTTCCCCCGCTTTTATGGGATGTTGATTGGACGAGCTGCACAAGGCCTTTGAGAAACACTCGCCCGTCGTCGTCCAAATAACACACCGTGCAGAGAGGCTGCCGACCACATCCACGGTCACCAGAGGAGTGAATGAACGGCGTACTCACCCAGGCCGAGGCAGGACACCCGCAGGCCAGATTTACCCAGATTTCTGTTGGCGAGGGATCAGCGTCAGTGGACAATAGTCGTGTAGAGTTTAAAGCACAGCTGTATGCTTCTATAAATCGTTCCGGGTATGACTACGTCTGCCCAACAAACACGGTCCTCTCCCTGAGGCCGTTCCCTTCGGGGGTCACAGCCAATCATCTGCCTCCATCTGACCCTCTTCTCTGCGCCTGTGGCTCACAGCGACTCGGGTCTCCCCTGGCGTTTCCTTGTAAGGACATCCCAGGAACCGAGGGCCTAAATGCTCCGCTTGTGCACCACGGCCGGTCCAGTCTTACCTGTATATCATGCCGGTGGCGTATGACATGCTTTCCCTCAGGGAGACATGGTTCATCTTGAGGAAGTCCTCCAGGTTCTTGAGCTGCGCGGCCGCGCGGACCTCTCTCAGGCGCTGGAACTCGGCGAGCTGGCTTGTGCGTTGCTGCCTCTCCTCCTGTTCAAGAGCTTGCTCCGACAAGAAGCAGCTCAGACCGCTGCGCATGCTCTCGCTCACGGACGACAGGGACAATATCTTGCCTCCGGATCCGCCACTTCCACTGCTGACGCTGCCGCTTCGGCATATCCCGCCGCTGTCTCGGCTCCCGGGCGGCATCCCGGGTTTGGGCATCTAGAGGCGGGCGGCGGAGAGCGGAAACACCGATAAGAAACTGCGCCCGGTCCTTTTCGGACAGCTTTATGAGGCGCGGCTCAGCAAGTCAAGTCAGACGCCAAACACAGATGGACGACCGGCGTCGTGCAAAGCGGAGAGTATTCGGATCCGCAAAGGAGGCAGAGTGGAAAGCTCAAAGAAGGTACAGCTCAGGTGAGAACCCGGGGGGGGCGGCCGGGCCGAGCCAATCAAATCCAAAGGCGGACGGACGGACGGCAGGCGAAGCGGAGCAAACAGAAATGCAGCACATGGAAAAGAAGCGCGGGGTCAAGCCTGGAGCCGCCGGCCACATGCACATCTCAACAAAGACTCGGAGCGTGTTTGCACACCTACATGGGGATTTTTGGCAACATAGCTTTTGGCGCTCTGGCCTCCTGTCCACATGCAAACTGTGAGTTTGTGAAACTCCAGCCAAGATTCTCTTCATTCAATCCCTTTTGAGCCCTGGAACCTAGACCAAGTAAAAAAGACATGGGTGAAGACGACCGCAAAACACACATCATTCACAAAGATCTCAAGTTCAAGAGAGCGGCTGTGTGTGTGTGAGTGTGTGAGTGTGTGAGTGTGTGTGTGTGAGTGTGTGAGTGTGTGTGTGAGTGTGTGAGTGAGTGTGTGAGTGAGTGAGTGAGTGAGTGAGTGTGTGAGTGTGTGAGTGAGTGAGTGTGTGAGTGAGTGTGTGAGTGTGTGTGTGAGTGAGTGAGTGAGTGTGAGTGAGTGAGTGTGTGAGTGTGTGTGTGAGTGAGTGAGTGAGTGAGTGTGTGAGTGAGTGTGTGAGTGAGTGAGTGAGTGTGAGTGTGTGTGTGAGTGAGTGAGTGTGTGTGAGTGTGTGTGAGTGAGTGAGTGTGTGAGTGAGTGTGTGAGTGAGTGAGTGTGTGTGAGTGAGTGTGAGTGAGTGAGTGTGTGAGTGAGTGTGTGAGTGAGTGAGTGTGTGTGAGTGTGTGTGTGAGTGAGTGAGTGTGTGAGTGTGTGAGTGAGTGAGTGAGTGTTTGTGTGAGTGTGTGTGTGTGAGTGTGTGTGTGTGTGTGTGAGAGTGTGTGTGAGTGAGTGTGTGAGTGAGTGTGTGTGTGTGTGGGTGTGTGTGGGGGTGTGTGGGTGTGTGAGTGAGTGGGTGAGTGTGTGTGTGTGGGTGTGTGTGTGTGAGTGTGTGAGTGTGTGAGTGTGTGTGTGAGTGTGTGAGTGAGTGTGTGAGTGTGTGAGTGTGTGAGTGTGTGAGTGTGTGAGTGAGTGTGTGTGTGTGTGTGTGTGTGTGTGTGTGTGTGTGTGTGTGTGTGTGTGTGTGTGTGTGTGTGTGTGTGTGTGTGTGTGTGTGTGTGTGTGTGTGTGTGTGTGTGAGTGTGTGTGTGAGTGAGTGAGTGTGTGAGTGTGTGAGTGTGTGTGTGTGTGAGTGTGTGAGTGTGTGTGTGTGAGTGTGTGTGAGTGAGTGTGTGTGTGAGTGTGTGTGTGAGTGAGTGAGTGAGTGAGTGTGTGTGTGAGTGTGTGTGTGTGGGAGTGAGTGGGTGAGTGGGTGAGAGTGTGAGTGGGTGTGGGGGTGAGTGGGCGGGT
>CAAKHD010012280.1:2500-10107 GCA_901007705.1 Fistularia tabacaria
CCTAATCAGCAAAAGTGACTTCTTTAAAATGTATCCAAACGAGCAATCACTTTCCTTCGTTGACACAGTCTCCACTTTCGCCGCATCGGTCGTCTTTAGCGGCTCTTTGTTCCTCAGGATGGTGCAGATGCTTGACTTAGCTGTGTCTTAGTGCTTGGCAAGATCTGTAACGCTGACACCGCTATCATGTTTCGCTATTATTTCTCTCTTCAGATCGACTGAAATTCCTGACTTTGTTTTCACTTCGCAATCACGAGCACTTTTGACCTTTTTGGGAGCCATATTAAGGGCTAACTGAGTGAAAAGAGAACTAGCGCGAGGACCTTTATTGTTTTTGGGAGCCATAATGAGGGCCAACTGAGTGAAAAAGAACTAGCGCTAGCACCTTTATTGTTTTTGGGAGCCATAATGAGGGCCAACTGAGTGAAAAAGAACTAGCGCTAGCACCTTTATTGTTTTTGGGAGCCATAATGAGGGCCAACTGAGTGAAAAAGAACGACTACTGGCACCGCTCTAATATTGAGCTATTGTTTCTCTCTTCATATCGACTGAAATTCTTAACTTTTTCCCAACTCTGCGATCACTCGCCCTTTTGACCTCTTTGGGAGCCATAATGAAGGCTAACTTACTGAAAAAAGAACTAGCGCGAGCACTTTTAACCTTTTGGGGGCCATAACGAGGGCTAACTTACTGGAAAAGGAACTATTACTGGCACTTTAACCTTTTTTGGAGCCATAATGAAGGCTAATTTACCGAACAAAGAACTAGCACCAGCACCTTTAACGTTTTTGGGAGCCATAATGCTAAAATAAGGCTAACTTACTGAAAGCCATCCTGCTAACATAAGGCTAACTAAAAGCACAAAAAGTGATATAATCGTAGAACACAAGGATGAACGATGTAAACACAGCGGAGAGGCTGCAGCTAAGCTACGCCGCCGCGATGCGGAAACCCCCCTGAGCTTGTTCGTTAGCGTGTTCGTGCAGCGAGGCTGGCTCGCAGCTCAACCTGTTGCTAATCGGGGCCGCGGGTTAGCTGAGGCTCTGCTGTAGTCATACATCTTCATGTATGTGACGGACAGGCTGACGGGAATCTCCACGGATTAGGATGTTTGCAGATGACATCGCGGTGTGCGGCGAGAGCAGGGAGCGGCGGGAGGAACGTCTGCGGAGGCGGAGGTGAGACCCGGAGAGGAGGGGAACGAAGGTCAGATGTGAGAGGGAGTCGGCTGGAACGCTGAGGGGAAGTCCGACCGAGGCGGGTTGGACTTGGTGGAGATCTGGGTTTGTGGACGGAGGTCAGGAGGATTGATGGAGGCAGATGATCGTCTGTGGCGACCCCTGAAGGGAGCTGTGATATCATGGTTTTGCTTTTAGTCGTGATTTCACCCTCGGAGTCGTTTCCTTAGCGAGGGGTTAATTAGAATTCCGATCTCCCGGGAAACTGCTTTCAAATCGGGGGGTAATTACCTGAGAAGTAGCGGAGACGTTAGCGGGGAGGGGGGGGGGGCAGGAGACGAGCCGAGGCGCGAAAAGAAAGGGGGTAATTATGGAGAGGGTGTTCAAAGAAGGACGGCTTTCTCCAGCGCCCGTGAAAGGTGGACGTTCAGGAGCCGTCACAGAAAACACTCTCGGAGACCCGCCGTCCTTCTACGTCCGATAAAAACCTCCTCTTCCTTCCTTCTGGACGTCACGGCAGCGCCGCGGTCATGCGCTGTTAGCCTTTAGCGGGCGTTACGCGACACATGCGGCGCGGCGCAGGGGGTTCGAGCGGTTGCTTGGCAGCCAGCGTTCCTGGTTGGATCCAGGGTTGGGGCCTCCTCCCACCTCACGACTCGCTGCAGAGGAGGTGCTCGTGAATGCCAGTCCCTCAGGAGGCGGCGGGTGGTGAAGTGACGGGCCATTTCCACGCTGTCTTTTTCAAATCCCAGCTGCGACCCACTGCTCAGGCAATCGCGGGACCATAAAAACGTCCGGCCCCGTAATCCCCCGGCGGACCCCCGGACGCCCCGCGCCCCACCAACAATCCTTTCCTCCATCTTTTAATCATCCGCCTTTCCATCCCCGAGCCACCGAGCGCTAATCCACATCTGTGGCGGGGGAGGGGGCTCTTCCAGGAGGAGCGGCCACGAGGCAGGAGACCCAGGAAGTTACCGAAAACATCTACGCCGGCGCAGGGCTTGACGTGTGAATGACACCGAACGTTTGCCGGCCTCTACGTCAGGGTTCCCCGACCTTTTCTGAGCCCAGAAAAATCCCAGGGCACTCCAGCAGATACACATGGCAGACACGCTTCTAATGGAGTCTCTGTTGACGTCCTCAGTGTTTGCTTGAACACAAAGATGATGTTCTTGCAGGAAGTGGCCGCTTGGATTGAGCTTTCAGAGCTTCTCCCTCGTCCTCGACAGCGCCGGCCGGTTCTCACTCTGTTTCCGCGCATGGACAGAAGAGTGGGGGTTGTGATGTTGAAGTGGAAGTTAGCTTGGAAGCTGCACACCAGACACAACCCAGTGGACTCGCCTGCTTCCCAGTGAAACTCAATCCAACCGCGGTCTAACTTTCACTGGATGGTCTTCAGCTCACCTGTTGAACTTTCTTCATCTGGGTCACAATGTTCTCCAGGACCAGAGGCTCCTGATGGAGGGCTTCTTCTTTTCAAATGTGTCTCCATGTTGTCTCACTCCTTCTCTGCTGTCTGAGCAGCGGCAGGAAGATCCACAGCTTCACTCGCCGCCCGCCGCCATCTTTGCTGCTTCTTCCTGTCCCTGCACGCTGCCACATAGACACGCGCACCGACACGCGTCACCTGCCTGGGATCAAACATTTTCGGACCAGTCGGGTGAAACTGGGCACTTTTCCACCGGCGCAGCTGATGATCTCTCACGGCACGCTGGTCTGGGAACACTGCTCTGTAGAAGATGTGGACGGCGGAGCGTTATTGTGCGTCTATATGACGCCCGGATGGCTGCATGTCTATATATGTTGACATGTCTTGATCCGCTTTTGTTTGGAAGGTCAAGCGATAAAAATCAATCTGTTCTCTGTGTAAAATAAATGATCTAAATCAATCATTTTTGAAGCAGCGTTATTCCGTGGACATGTTTGATCCAGCATCCCAAAGTTTTCTCTTTTTCAAACTCTTGCATGAAGCATGTCGATGTATGACAAGCTGTCAGAGGTTGACTGTGATTGGTCCAGGCTGAGCCCCTCGTCCAATGACAGCTGGGATAGGATCCAGCACCCCTGAGTGCAGGATACGCTGGATGGATGAATGGATGAACTGATTCAAAAAAAATAAAAACATAGCATGTTGTTGTTCACCCTTTAAATCCCACTGCACACACACACACGCACACGCACACGCACACGCACACGCACACACACACTGAGCTCTGGTTGAGTCGTCGCTCCTCAAACAGCTGATCAGGCTCCACAAACTCCCTCCATCAGTGAAGTTTCTGCGGTAGCTTTAGCTTTAGCTTTAGCAGCGGCAGCAGGGGGAGAATGGGGGGATTTTCACCCTCCCAAACTCCGGAGCTCCGTCAGACCTGCGGCGGCCCGTGCCAACGCCGTAATTGGATTCCTTACAAGCCCGTCCTCGCCGCCGCCAATCACGTCCCCGCCCGCTAAAACCCATTTCATTCCCCCCGGCCGGAGCGGCGCCGGCTGAGGAAGATCCTCCCACCGCGGCCAGTGATTCCTCCGGGCCGGCGGCTGGAGAAAGAGATGCGAGAGCGACGTCTGAACGTGTGGATGATAGAGAACGACTGCATGTCTATAGATGAAGAGGGTGAAGGTTGTTTTTATACAGCATGTGGATGAGACAGTGACTTCCAGTGAGTTGCATATCTCTACATGACAGGGTGAATGTGACATGTCGATACGCTGCCTGTGAATGAGAGAGTGAATTTTTGCATGTCTCTATGGAACATGCAGATGACCGTGAATTATTGTATGATGAAACGGTCGCATCTTACAAGTCTACACATGACGTGCGATGAGAGGGTGAATGTTTGTATGTTTACATAGCGTGTGGATGAGAGAGTGAATTGTATCTCTGGACACAACATGTGGATGCGAGTGATTATTGTGCGTCTACGTGAAGACAGAATGGCTGCATGTCCACGTATGAGGTGCAGTGAGAGGGTGAATGGTTGTACGTTCAAGATGTGTGTGGACGAGAGGGTGAATGACAGGGAAACGAAGCGGCTTACGCGAGATTTTTTTTTTACGCTGTGTGTGTGTGTGTGTGTGTGTGTGTGTGTGTGTGTGTTCATCTCTGGTAAATTGGGGCAGAAGGCATGGAGACGAGGCAGGAGGGATGTAAGATAAGAAGATGAGTCCAATTTCAGAGGCAGACTTTTCTTCTCCTTCTTCTGTGGTTTAATGTGCTCATGAAGCCGCCCTGCTATCGTCTGCCAGCAGCTCAGTCATTAGGGAGGAAGTGGGATCAGGAGAGGGGAAGATAGACCGGGCGGGGGGTCGGCGGGGGAGGGGGAGGTCGTGCTGCAGCAGAATCAAGCAGGAAGAGTGTGTGTGTGTGTGTGTGTGTGTGGATCAAAAAGAACGACACACGCCATCGATTCCATTTGATGTTTTTCTTCTCTGGAGTGTTTCCAGCCCCCGTCGCTCGCTCTCAAAGCGCCGCCATCCCAGACGCCACCTGAGACGACGCTCGCCTGCCGCCGTTTCTTTTCTTCCCTCTTCCCCTCCGCTGGTAATTTCGCACGATTCGCGCTCGCGTCGCCGCCTTCGCCTGCCGGAAGGTTCTTTCCATTGGCGACAGTCGCGGCTCTTCATCTTGGAATCTTCGTCGCGAAAACACATCACAGCGGAGGGAAACGCCGTCGGCCAATGGACAGCGACGGCGTCCGTCAGGGATTGAACCCGGTGCCCCGCTGCGTTTGTCCAACCTGCTGCGTGACGTCCGCAGCCTGGCGTGCTCAGAAGACACGCCGGAGCGCTACGTGCTAGCACGGCCGGGCAGCGAGTCCACCGTCGCCTCCGCGTCCTCCATCCTCGGTGCGTTTAGCGTCACGTGTGAGACCGCGTCTCAGCCGTTTGGGCTGAATAGCGCTAACTCCACAGCGCGCATTAGCCTGGAGCGCTAGCATCAGCCGCGCGGTGGGATAACAGCAGAGTACTTTGCACTTTTGGGAGTGAATCTGGTCAGAAATGCAGGAAAGCAAAGCTAGCATTTCCATATCTCGAGCAAAATGTAACGAGCGTGAAGAAATCCTTCAGGATCCTTCGCTCTCCGAACCGCACTTGAACGCACCGTTCCAGGTGGTCGGATGTAAATCCCGTTAATCTGCGTCAGCAATCCGTGCACAATCAAAATGGATGTTTTAAAAACGCTGGGGCCGGATCTCACACTTCCCCTGCGCCTCTGCAGAAGCCAAATGATGCCACTTCCTGTCGCAGGCAGGTCCATATTTGGGCGTCACAGAGCCGCACCTTACGCTCTGGAGGGAAGACGAGGGGCGAGGAAGGACTGGCGAGGATAAAGCCAGTAAGTGAGGGAAGGACACGTGAATGGCCAGGTTAAAAATAAGAACGAGGCCTGGTCCTCGTTGTGGAGCTCACACACACACACACACACACACACACACACACACACACACACACACACACCTGACGGCGCCGTGGGATCAGAAGTGCTGCTTCCGGCTTGTTTCGGAAACCCGTGGAAGACGTGCCGAGTCTCGAGGTCAAATAAGAACCAGCGGCTTCGGCGGGCGAGGAAATACGACGAAGTAACACTCAAATGCGAGGAAACGTCACTGCTTTCACAGCAGCTGTAAAATGACAGACGGGTTTGGATCGATGGAGGAGGGTAAATTACAGGGAGAACACGCTGACTGTCGACCGCCTCCTTCGCGGCGGCGGAAGCGTGCCGGACCTCCTCTTTATGGAGGACCAGCTGGATTCTGAGCGTCTTTCCCGCCGGAGGGCGGAGCTATATTGGAGCGCCGCGGCTCCGGACGGCGCCCGGCGATCGTGTGGAGGCGGGTCGGCCCGGCGCCGCGAAATGTGAAACGATTCCGGCCCCCTCGAGGATTCTATTCCTGGAAAAACCCGAGCGCGCCGTGGCGACCGTCTCCGCCTCGCAGAACTCAGAGGGTCGAAAAAGCCTCTTCGGCTGTCAGAAAAATGCTAATCGATATCATGTGACAAGTGTGTGTGTGTGAGTGTGTGTGAGTGTGAGTGTGTGTGTGTGTGTGTGTGTGTGTGTGTTGTCTTCCGCATGAAACACTCAAACCAGGAAGCTCTTCCTCACAGCTGGACGCATAAATTTAGCCGCGAAGCCGTCGCCCGCCCTCCGCTGCGACGCAAGGTTAGCGCTTCTCCATGCTTGACGGCAGCCGGCCTTTGCATGGAAAGACAGCGAGAGTGGGAGTGGGAGTGGGTGAGGAGGGTTTGGGGGCGTCAGCCTGTCTTTCCCGCCCCACTGAGGGCAGAAAGGAATCCGATGAAGGGAATAAACTGGGTCAGATCATCCAGCCTCAAGGTGATGGAAGACGGATCCAGATATGAATCACTTTCTAAACACCTTTTTCAGATCGGAAGCGCCGTTCCAGCACATTCTATCCTTGAATACGAACAAAAACGTCATGATCAGAAAACGAGAGCCAGAAAATCCCACTAGTAAATCTCCAGCTTCCACAAGTCCAACACGGCGCAGCGTCTGAAGGAAGCGCTCGCTGCTCTCAGCTGGAGCAGCAGCCCTGACTGGAAGCTGAAGTTCTTTGAATGCAATCATCATCATGAGTTGATGCTGAGCTTCACTTGATAGGAGCCGTAGTTCTGCTTCAGTGTTGATGTTGGTCGTCTGGTGACCACTGGCTGCGTCTGCCGTGTCTGAGCTCAGGATTCACATGACAACCACAAGAAGATGCTTCTGTTTCATGGCCCTGACATTATTGATGCCCTCCTCTCTCAGGGTTTCGACATGAAGGTCCTTCTTTTGGGAGTTTTTTGGGTTGGAAAGAATTCATTTGTTTTCCGACATTTGAAAAAGGGAAAATTAAATTAAAATACGAAAAAAAAATAAATCAACATCCAAACCCACTCCTGGAATGAATTCTGGAATCAGGAAGTAAATTTGCACCTTCTGGAACGACTCAATTATTTTTAAATAATAACTGTAAATTATGATTTATTACTTTTGATGACTAAATTCATTTTCAGTATGGATTAAATTTGTATCAATACGAATTTAATTTGTATCTTAATTCAAATGTCCCCCATTTGAAATAACAGAAGGCCGATGCATCGGTTGGTCCACACGGTGGCCGCGTTGGGATTCTATTCAGGAGTGACAGGACTCGCACGGACGCCTCCGTCCTGCTTCATTTCCATCGAAAGCATCTTCTTTCTGCAGAAAGATGTCAAATGGTGGCACAGCAGAGGCAGAACCTCCCAGCAGACCAGGACCGGAGTCGTGGTTCCAGGTGAGAGCGGCGAGCGGCGCCCGCTCACCGGCTGCAGAGCAGTGGAGTGTCAACTTTGGATTTTCTGGCTCTGGTGTTTGTATCGGGACATCTTTTTCATTCTTCAAGGATGGATGCTGGAATGGAGCTTCCTGTCTGAAGAGGTCGCTGTGTA
>CAAKHD010012281.1:0-25000 GCA_901007705.1 Fistularia tabacaria
CTGTTCCACGACCAGGACGAAAACTGCACTGCTCCTCCTGGATCTGAGATTCAACGACCCGGCGGACCCTCCTCTCCAGCACCGCTGAATAGACTTTGCCAGGGAGGCTGAGGAGTGTGATCCCCCTGTAATTGGAGCACACCACCCCGGTCTGCCAGTACAGCAGCACTGTCCCCGACATCCACGCAATGCTGCAGAGGCGTGTCAACCAGGACAGCCCTACAGCATCCAGAGCCTTGAAGAACCCAGGGCGGACCTCATCCACCCCTGGGGCCCCGCTGCTGAAGAGCTTTTTGACTACTTCAGCAACTTCAGCCCCGGAGAAAGGAGGACCCCCCCCAGGGTCTCCCGGCTCTGCTTCCTCATTGGAACGTGTTTCGACGGGATTGAGGAGGCCTGAGAAGTATTCCTGCCACCGATCTACGACGTCCCGCGTTGAGGTCAGCAGCGTCCCGCTCCCACTGTATACAGTGTTGACGGAGCACTGCTTCCCCCCCGAGACGCCGGATGGTGGACCAGAATCTCCTCGAGGCCCACCGGAAGTCGTTCTCCATGGCCTCTCCGAGCTCCTCCCACGCCCGAGTTTTTGCTTCGGCGACAGCTGTAGCCGCATGCCGCTTGGCCTGCCAATACCTGTCTGCTGCCTCTGGAGTTCCGTAGGCCAAAAGGGCCCGATAGGACTCCTTCTTCAGCTTGACAGCATCCCTCACCGCTGGGGTCCACCAGCGGGTTCGAGGGTTGCAGCCGACAGGCACCGACTGCCTTACGGCTGCAACTCTGGGCTGCCGCCTCGACAATGGAAGCGCGGAACATGGCCATTTGGACTCAATGTCCCCCGTCTCCCTCGGGATGTGGTTGTAGCACTGCCAGAGGTTGGTGTTGAAGCTTTCTCTGACAGGGGACTCTGCCAGACGTTCCCAGCAGACCCTCACATTGCGCTTGGGTCTACCATGTTTGACCAGCATCCTCCCCCACCATCGGAGCCAACTCACCACCAGGTGGTGATCAGTTGACAGCTCTACCCCTCTCTTCATCCGAGTGTCCAGGACATGCGGCCGTAAGTCCGACAATACGACCACAAGGTCAATCAAAGAACTGTAGCCTAAGATGCGTTGGTGCCAAGTACACATTTGGACACCTTTATGCCTGAATATGGTGTTCGTTATGGACAATCCATAACGAGCACAGAAGTCCAATAACAAAACACCACTCGGAGTCAGATCAGGGGGCCGTTCCTCCCAATCACGCCCCTCCAGGTCGCACTGTTGTTGCCCACATGACCATTGAAGTCCCCCAGCAGAACGAGGGAGTCCCCAGAAGGAGCGCTCTCTAGCAGCCCCTCGAAGGACTCCAAGAAGGGTGAGTATGCTGAACTGCAAACAACAGTCAGAACCCGTCCCCCTACCGGAAGGCGGAGGGAGGCTACCCTCTCGTCCACCGGGTTGAACCCCAACATGCAGGCGCCGAGTCGGGGGGAAAATCAATATGCCCACTCCTGCTCGGCGTCTCTCACTGGGAGCAACTCCAGAATAGCAAAGAGTCCAGCCCCTCTCGAGAGGCCTGTTTCCGGACCCCACGCTGTGCGTCGAGGTGAGTCCAACTATATCTAGTCGGAATCTCTCAACCTCGCGCACCAGCTCGGGTTCTTTCCCCACCAGAGAGGAGACATTCCATGTCCCTAGAGCGAGCTTCTGTAGCCGAGAGTCAGACCGCCAAGGTCCCCCCCGTCTGGCCACCGCCCAACTCACACGGCACCCGACTCCCTTGGCCCTTCCTGCGGGTGGTGAGCCCAGGGGAAGGGGGTCCCATGTTGTCCCTTCGGGCTGTGCCTGCCCGAGCCCCATGGGTGCAGGCCTGGCCACCAGGCGCTCGCCATCGAGCCCCACCCCCGGGCCTGGCTCCAGGGGGGGCCCCGGTGACTCGTGTCCATGCTGGGGAAAACTAGGTCCCAAGTTGTCTCTCATCATGGAAGTCTTTAGAGCCATGCTTTGTCTGGCCCCTCACCTGGGACCTATTTGCCTTGGGTGACCCTTCTGGGGGCATGAAGCCCCCGACAACATAGCTCCCAGGATCATCGGGACACGCAAACCCCTCCACCATGATAAGTTGGCGGCTCAGGGAGGGGAACAACAAACACCATGTTCAGGCATAAAGGTGTCCATTTGTGCACTTGGCACATACGCACCTCAGGCCGCAGTTCTTTGATCGACCTTGTGGTCATGCTGTCGGATTTAAGGCCGCATGTCCTGTACACTCGGGTGAAGAGAGTGGCGGAGCTGTCAACTGATCACCCCATGGTGGTGAGTTGGCTCTGATGGTGGGGGAGGATGCCGGTCAGACCTGGTAGACCCAAAGGTAATGTGAGGGTCTGCTGGGAACATCTGGCAGAGGAGTCCCCTGTCACAAGGAGTTTCTACCTCCAGCAGAGCTGCAACCACGTCCAGAGGGAGGCGGGGGACATTGAGTCCGAATGGCCCATATTCCTCGCTTCCATTCTCGAGGCGGCAGTCTGGAGTTGCTGCCGTAAGCGGTTGGCGCCTGTCAGGGTGGCAACCATCGAAGCCGCTGGTTGACCCCTGCGGTGAGGGATGCTGTCAAACTGAAGGTACTGGCAGGCCAAGTGGCATGCGGCTGCAGTCGCAGGGGCAAGAACTCAGGCGTGGGAGGAGTTCGGGGAGGCCGTGGAGAATGACTTCCGGTGGGCTTCAAGGAGATTCTGGTCTACCATCCGGCGTCTCAGGGTAGGAAAGCAGTGCTGTCAACACGGTGTACAGTGGGAGAGGGGCGCTGCTGTCCGCAATGCAGGACGTTGTAGATCGGTGGGAGGAATACTTCTCAGGCCTCCTCAATCCCGTCGAAACGCCTTCCAATGAGGAAGCTTAGCCGGGGGACTCTGGAGAGGGTCCGCCTATCTCCAGGGCTGAAGTTGCTGAAGTAGTCAAAAAGCTCTTCAGTAGCTAGGCCCTGGGGGAAGATGAGATCCGCCCTGGGTTCCTCAAGGCTCTGGATGCTGTGGGGCTGTCCTGGCTGACACGCCTATGCAGCATTGTGTGGACGTCGGGGACAGTGCCGTTGGACTGGCAGACCAGGGTGGTGATTCCCTTTTTTAAAAAGGGGGATCGGAGGATGTGCTCCAACTACAGGGGAATCACACTCCTCAGCCTCCCTCATAAGTCGATTCACCGGTGCTGGGGAGGAGGGTCTGCCGGGTAATTGAACCTCGGATTCAGGAGGATCAGTGTGAGTTCTGTCCTGGTCGTGGAACAGTGGACCAGCTCTATACCCTAAGCAGGGTTCGCGAGGGGGTATGGGAGTTTGCCCAACCAATCTATGTGTTTTGTGGATTTGGAGAAGGTATATGACCGTGTCCCCCGGGTTGTCCTGTGGGGGCTGCTCTGGGAATATGGGGTTATACGGGCTGCTCGGTCCCTGTATGCCCTGTGTCGGAGCTTGGTCCGCATTGCCGGTCATAAGTTGGACCCATTTCCCATGAGAGCTGGACTCTGCCAGGGCTGCCCTTTGTCACCGATTCTGTTCATAACTTTTATGGACAGAATTTCTAGGCGCAGCCAGAGCATCGAGGAGATATGGTTTGGTGGCCATGGGATCAGGTCTCTGTTTTTTGCAGATGTTATGGTCCTGTTGGCTTCGTCAGGCCATGATCTCCAGCTCTCGTGGTCGCAGCAGAGTGTGAAGTAGCCGGGATGACGATCAGTACCTCCAAATCCAAAACCATTGTGCTCAACCGGAAATGAGTTGAATCCCCACCCAAGGCTGGGATAGAGGTCCTGCCCCAAGTGGAGGAGTTTAAGTATCTCGGGGTCTTGTTCACGACTGAGGGAAGGATGGAGCGGAAGATCTACAGGCAGATTGATGCAACGTCTGGAGTGATGCGGACTCTGTACCGGTCTGCTGTGGTGAAGAGGGAGCTGAGCCGTAAGGCGAAACTCTCAATTTACCAGTCGATCTACGTTCCTACCCTCACCTATGCTGCCCCTGCTACCCAATTATGGATAAGCGGTGGAAGATGGATGAATATGTCAGGAAATTTTCTCTGCGTAAAAAGGTATTTTATTTTAGTTTTAGCTGGAAATGCCTGAAATAAAGTGCAGGAAATAAACATTCAAACACAGCTCATCTTATATATACACTTTTATATATATATCTGTTATATTTTCAAAAATTAGCATATTTTTTATTTGGAAACTATAAAACATATTCTGCAAACTAATAAACAATTAAACCTTTCCATCCTTGCAGGAAAACACCTATAACATCACAATCCCCCCTCCAAGGAATAAATAATTTATTTTTTTCTTTGTGTGTATATGTACCTGGTGGGGTCCCAGCTCCAATGCCATCACCTTTGTCAGCATGTCAAGAGCTCCTTTAGAGGCACCTAAAATACAGAATACTTCAGCCCAAAATCTCTAATCTAGAATCTTTATAACACTCATTCGAGGAGAATTTAAAGTTTATGTAATATATCAGACTTTATTCGACTTGATAAATAATATCATAGGGTGGCATGGGGGCACAGTGGTAAGCTAGATAAAACAATTGGGTTAATCAGATATAAAAATCTGAGTGACTTCTAACTTTTTGTTGCTCGACTCCAACAACACAAGTTACCAAACATCATGAGAATACCATACTTAATATAGCTTCTCTGGATGGTGTCACATTGGCCTCAGACATTACTTTTAAAAACCTGGGTGTTACCGTTAACCAAGATTTGTCATTCAGCACCCGCATAAGACATATCTCAAGGAAGGCCTTCTTTCACTTTCAAACACTGCGAAAATCAGGCATATTCTGTCTCAAACAGATACAGATACAGAAAAACTGATCCATGCTTTTGTCTCTACCAGACAGGATGTTTGGAACTCTCTTTTTGGGCTGTCCTAACACACTGTTAAAGACTGTACAACTCATTCAGAATGCACTGGCTCCCTGTACAGTTAGGAATAGAATTTAAAATCATCCTCCTTACCAATAAACCCCTAAAAGGCCAGTAATATCTCCCCTTTAAACAATCAGATCCCTAAGCTCCCAGGATGCAGGGCTATTTGTGGTCCCTTGTGGTCAATACATTTCCCTCTATATTCTTAATCACCTGAACCTGCTATACGTACTTCCCATCTCTATCTCTCTGATTCAACCACCAGTATTAATCACTCTGCTTCCTTACTGTTCGCATACAAGTCATCATTCGTCCTTTGTTTGGCCTTGGCCACCTCTCCCTTCACCTTGTAACTCCTTGTACTCCTGTCTGTTCTCTTCAGTCCCTTTAGTGTCCCACTTATTCTCTGCGAACCTCTTTCTCAGTATATATTCCTGCACTTCCTCATTCCACCACCAAGTCTTTATCTACTTTCCTGCCAGAGCACACGCAAAGTGCTCTCCTACCTTTCTCCTTGATCACATTTGCTGCTGTTTTTGAGTCATCTGGAAGCTCCCTCTGACCACCCAGAGCCCCAACTCCTCTCTTGAAAACCATACAACACACCTCCCTTTCCAGCTTCCACCACTTTGTCCTCTGCTCTGCCTGTGTCCTCTTCATTTTCCTTGTCACCAGAGTCTTGCTATAAAGCACCATCCTATGCTGTCTGCCAATACTCTCACCTACCACTACATCATAGTCACTTATCTACTTCAGATTACTACACCTATACAAGATATAGCCCAAATGTGTGCGACGACCTCCACTTTTATAAATTATTCTATGTTCCAGCCTCTTCTGGAAAAAAGTATTCATCCATCTGGGCTTGGGATGGGCTCAAGAAGAAACTGCCCCCCCTGAGGCCGCATTAATTAATATGATACAGGACATTATAATTCATTATTTTTTGATAGTAGGATGAGCAGTAGTATTGGTGTTTTTGTGCATATTCTAACTAACAAATGACTAAAAAAAGCAAGCATAAAACATGTATGCCAACACCTTAATTTTTTTAATCCACTTCTATCCACTTGAAATTGAAATTAATTCCAAACTGTCATTGGAAATTATGGTATTCTAATGTTTGGGGAAAAGAAGGGACATCAAGAGAAATATTTACATTGATCAGATCATATTTTTCATTTGCCTTGTATTTGATTCCCTTTTTTTATTTTAACTCAAGATTTCAGTGTGAAGTGTTCTTTATGTGGCATGGATTTTAGTGGTATTTTGAATCTCCTGATTAGACTGAAATAATTAACATAAACAGTTGAACCTTGAATTAAGTGAGTCAAAAGATCAAATAAAAATCATATTAAAACATATTTTATAGCATGAGGATATTATACATTTACAGCTGCCGATGACTCACTAGATCAGGGGTCGGCAACCTTTTTGACTGAGAGAGCCATGAAAGCCACATATTTTAAAATATATTTCTGTGAGAGTCATATAATATTTTTTAATGCTAAATACAACAGCGTGTGTGAATTTTCAAGTAAGACCAACAATATCAAAGTACAATAAGTCTCTTGATATATTTGTTTTTAAGTACGTTGTTATACTGGAGTTGGAGTTGACTAATAAGAAATAAAATATTTCTTACCATTAATGCGACTTCTGGTGCCTCATAGTTTTGCTGATGGCTTTGTTGTCTATTTGGTATGTGGTGATGTTCGGCTTCATTCATTCTTTCCTCACTATTGCTAAAGAACCAGTAAAGCTAGCTGAATTCCAGTCACCTTGTCGGGTCCATACACAGTCGCTGCTGACTGGCTTGCACTCTGCAAAGTAGCTCTTGGCATGCTTTCTGCCTGTCGTTCCCCACCGGATATTTCGAAGCAAAGGTGGTATGGCGTGTCTCGAAGTGTCGCTTTATTTTTGACCGTTTCATCGATGAAATTGTATCGGCATATATTAGACACACCACAGAACCTGCTCTCTCTACAAAGGTGAAGTTGTCTGTCCATTCCTGTTGAAACAGTATGGTACCTGTCATCTTAGACCTGTCATCATTTTGTTTTCGCCATCTTAATAGTCAAAAGGGTTTGCTCTGCATAAATTAGCTTGCTGACTAGTTCATTAGAAGGAGGGAAGTTTACTTCCAGGCCTCACAACAACTTGTGTAGGCAGCCGCATTATCCAATAAAAATAAGAATTTTGAAGTCGGACCCTCCTGTACCCTGAATTACTGCTGGGATTGGCTCCAGCCATCCACAACCCTGAACAGGTGCAATATAAAAGCTAAGACTTTTCAGCAAGCCAGATGCAGTCATCAAAAGAGCCACAGGTTCCCGACCCCTGCTCTAGATTAATGATATGAATGGAGTCTGAGAAATTTCCTGAATTTAACAAATGTATCATCACTTTAAATAGCCTTGTATCATTAACAGGCCAAACATCATGCAAGAAAGAATAACTCACAGTACACAGCATGGTCTCGGAGGGGGCACTGCGATGCCTGGCTTGAAACGTTTACAATGGAGCCACCGCTTCCTCTTGCCATCATCCCTGCAGCCACCACCTGACCGCAGTACAGTTTGGATTGTTTCTGAGTATTTCTAGTGACACTCGAAGTAATTAATACTTGGATACTTGAAACCACTTCTTTTCAAAAAGGAGTTTTATTTCCAGCTGTTTATTGTTTTGGTTTGACATGAATGCTAACATTTACATTTTGCTGATCTTTGGGAAGTGGCTGTAAAACATATTTTTTCCCCAAGCACTTTAGCAGAACAAAATTAAAAGATAGATAAAAATCTGAAAAGTATGTTTGACATTAATATTTTTTGTTGAAAAAATATTGGTTATAATAATAATGGCTAATAATTGATTAAATCAAATAGGGGATCAACATGAGGGTCTCAAACATGAAAAGTTTTTTTAAAAAAACAAACAACAAAAGCTAATTTACAAATAAAGGCAATGAAGACAGTTTTTACCTGGGACACATGAAGCACAGCCTTTACATTCACATTGAAAGACCTGGAAATGAAAGAGTCTTTAGTGCCCTTTTTTTTTTAAGTCTGATACTACCTCCCAAGGAAAATCTGACCTCTACCCCTTAACATCTACTAAAGATCTGCTCCTCCTGTGCTCTTAGACTTGACACACAAAACAGCAAATATATGTGCTTGAAAGAGATGGGCAGTGTCTGTACTGTCAAGAATGCCGTTTAAAAAATGTATTAAGTTTAAAACTTCCTGACTTCCATCATTCATTTAAATTTTTTGCTACTGAGCATGTACTCCATCTTGTATTGTTAGTTAGAGGACAAGTCACTCAATGTTTCAGACATTGGAACAAGATCCCATTAATGTAAAACAAAGGCTCAGTTCTCTCATTCTTTGAATTAAGATCCGTCCATCCATCTTCTTCCACTTATCCGGGGTCAGGTGGCGGGGGCAGAAGCCAAAGCAGAGAGGCCTGGACTTCCCTCTCCCCAGCAACTTGGTCCAGCTCTTCCGGGGGATCCCAATGCATTCCAAGGCTTACTGAGACACATCTCTCCAGCATATCCAGGGTCTTTCTCGGGGGCTCCTCCCCTGTTGGACATACCCAGAACACCTCACCAGGGAGGTGTCCAGGGGGTATCCTGATCAGATGCCCGAGCCACCTCATCTGACTCCTCTCAATGCAGAGGAGCAGTGACTCTGCTCTCAGTCCCTCCCAGATGGCCAAAATCCTCACCTTATCTCTAAAGGAGTGTCTGGAAACCCTGTGGAGAAAACTTATTTTGGTTGCTTGAATACCTTCTTCACTGGCCACAGACCGGTACATAGTCTGCATCACTGCTGACACTGCACCGATCCACCTGGTGATCTCCCACTCTATTCTTCCTTCACTTGTGAACAAGACCCTGAGATACTTGAACACCTCCACTTGGGGCAGTTCCTGATCCCAGACTGTAGGTTATACCTCACCTGTTTCTGTCTGAGAACCATGGTCTCAGATTTAGAGGTTCTGATCCTCATCCCAGCCGTTCGCATTCAGCTGTGAACCGCTCCTGAGAGAGCTGAATATCACGGACTGATGAAGCCAACAGAACCCCATCATCTGCAAGAAGCAGAGACCCAATCCCGAGGCTACCCTGGGTGTGCCTAGAAATTTTGTCCATAAAAGGTTATGAAAAGAAGAGTTGACAATGGGCAGCCCTGGTGGAGTCAAACTCTCACCGAAAACGAAGCTGCCTTACAACCGACAAAGCAAACCAAGCTCCATCCCCCAGGCAAACAGGACCTAACGGCCCGTATTATGGTTTTCGGTACCCAATCCTCCAAGAGCACCAATCACAGGACTCCCCGCAGAACATGATCGAATGTCTTCTCCAGACCCACTAGACACATGTGGACTAGTTGGGCAAACTCGCATGCAACCTCAAGTACCCTGCTGAGGGTATAGAGCTGGTCCACTGTTCCACAACCTTGACAAAAGCCACACTGCTCCTTCTTAATTAATATCCCCCGCCTCTCCTGGAACATAGTTAAAACTCTTCCCAAGGTGGGAGTTGAAACTCTTTCCAACAGGGGACTCTGCTGGACATTACCAACAGACCCTCACGATACCTTTGGTCTGCAGGGTCTGAACAGGATCCTCCCCCACAATCAGGGCCAAGCAGTGATCAGTTGACAGCTCCGCCCATCTCTTCAGTCAAGTGTCCAGAACAAGGGGCCGAAGTCCGATGACAACCACCTGGTTGATCATCGAACTGCGGCCCAGGGTGTGTTTGTGCAAAGTGCATATATTCACAACATTATGCCTGAACATGGTGTTCATTATGGACAGTCCTTAACGAGTGCAGAGGTCCAGTAAGAGAACACCACTCGGGTTCAGATCTAGGGGGCCGTTCCTCCCAGTTACACGCTTCCTGGTCTCACTGTCACTGCCTACATGGGTTGAGGTCTCCCAGTAGAACGAGGGAGTCCCCGGTAGGAGCGCTCTCTAATAGCCCCTCTAGCGACCCCAAAAAGGGTGGGGAGGCTGAACTGTTGCTGTGTGCATAGCCACAAGAACAGTCAGAACCCGTCTCCCCACTCAAAGGCGGAGGGAGGCTTCCCTCTTGTCCACTGGGTTGAGCCCCAATCTATGGGCAGTCAGGGGGCAATCAGTATGCCCAAACATTCCCGTTGCCTCTCACAAGGGCAACTCCAGAGCAGAAAGGACTCTAGCCTCTATCAAGGAGACTGGTTCCAGAGCCCAAGCGTCGAGGTGAGTCAGACTACATCTAGCCAGAGCCTCTCGGCCTTGTGCACCAGCTCAGATTCCTTCTGTACCAGAGAGGTGGTATTTTCCAAGGGGCAGCTTCTGCAGCTGAGGGCTACAGCACCAAGGTCACCCACTCTGCCCACCATCTGGCCTACAGTGCACCCCCTTGGCCCTTCCCATGGGTGGTTAGCCCAGGGGAAAGGGGTCACATGTTGATCATTCGGGATGTGTACGGCTTAGCCCCATGGATGCAGGCCCAGCCACAAGGCGCTCACCATCAAGCCCTGACCCACGTCCTGGCTCCTGGCCAGGGCCCTGGTGACCCACGTCCAGGTAAGGAAAACTAGGTCAATTCTTTTAATCATCATTTGAGGGTCTCCTGAGTCTTGCTTTCCCTGGTCCCTCACCTTGGACCTGTGTGCCTTGGTGACCCTTACAGAAACATACGGTCCCCGACAACTTAGCTCCGAGGATCACTGGGCTGTGCAAACCCCTCCATCACGATAAGGTGGCAGCTTGATGAGGGGTGGATTAGGATGTGATGAGCATATTGTACCTTACAACATCATTGAATGCACCTCACACATTAGTTTTTGGAATTACAAGTGTAAGTTGGATGTATTCAAAGTCATCTATCATCAGTCTTACTGGTCAAACTGGTTGGAAGTGACCTCCAGAAATGGAGCCAGATGTGCATAGGCAGCATTATTGACTAGCAGTTCGATGGGGCCAATGTTCTGCAGTGACGCTTTGGTGGCTACCCAGTCTGCCAGGTCTACACACACAGGAGTGATGGATGAACACTAAGAAAGTACAATGGATACAAGAATATCAGCTAACAACTATCTACTAAATACAAAATATATCAACAATATACAACTGAAATCACTATGTCAAACACTTATGTTTATAAATTAAACAAAATAAAATTTAATGAAAACAGGAAATATTTAAGAGTAAGAAGCATGCTAATCAGAAGTTATAATTTATCATCTATTATCAATATTTAGCAGGTCAACAGTGTTAAAAATATCAATTCCATTTCAGGACAAGGTCTGATTCTCTTTAAAATGACTGAGAATGTAGTTAATAATCTTAATCTTCGTTAATAATATGTGGCACTCTTTGATATAGTAAACTATATATTGTAAATTATAGGAAAAGGGGGGGGGTACAAAAAAAATGAAAAAACAAAGAGAAATTAAAGATTAGCATATGCATCAAAATTGTCAAAAATTAGCAGAAAGAAGCTATAGAAAAGAGTTACTTGGGATGTGATTTGGGGTAATAAGAATTCATTAACTCATTTATGTTGCATAAAGTTCCATGTCACAAGGCTTAAATACAATCGTTGCTCATATTGCTATAATAATTGAATGGATGTGGAGCAAAGATATATAGCTGAATTAGGAATTAAATGTTATATGTTGAACTATTAGGGCAGCAAGGTGGCGCAGTGGTTCACACTTCTGCCTCAAAGCAAGAAGGTCCCCTGTTCAATTCTGGAGGGGGCTTTTCTTTGTGGAGTTCGCATGTTCGTGTCTGTGTTGGTTATCTCCCACAGTCCAAAAACAGGCAGTAGGTTAATTGGAAATTATATTACCTAGACATGTGAATGAAAGAGTAATTGGTTGTATATCTCACTATGTGTCCTGGCCATTGACTGGCAACTGGTCCAGTCAATCTGCCTCTCAACCAATACCGCTTCAATGAACACTAAGGAGGACGCATAAGCACCCCCATAACCCTTATTACAGGACAAGTGGTATAGATAGTTAAAGATTCATTCAACCACTATTTTTATCATCATAATCAAAAAATATTATTGTACTGTTTAACTCTGACTCAGAGGTGAAAATCTCGGATGAAAGTATTTTTAATAGTTATATTCAAAACTACATGAAAAAATACAGAATTAGTTGAAAAAAATAGAGTATAATGGAGTAGCTAGGGTTCCAGACAAACGGTATATGGTATTCAGCCAAGTTAATTTGCCAATATCCGATAGGTTTTTGAAAACATTCGATCTATTGGATAATCTGTAATCTCAAGTGTCTGCATGTGTTTTTTTGCAAGGGATAAATATACAATTCACAGAAAAATAAAGACAGTAGTCACAGTAAATCTCCATTCTATCACTAAACTAGAGTTAAATTGAGAAGGAAGCACAAAGAATGGGGAAGACTGAAGGGTATCAGAGTATGTGTGCGTGTGTGCGTGTGTACCTCCTGCACCAGACTGTTCAGGTCTGCTTGTGTGCGTGTGACTGCTGTGACCTTTGCTCCGCAGCGTGCCAGAGCCAGAGCTGTGGCCCTTCCGATCCCTGTGATATCAAACATCCATCAACACAAAGACTTATGATAGAGTGGAGATGCTTCTGTGACATGAGACCTAACACAGTCACACAAATGCACATTCCACAGATGTTTCAAGCTACTATACACTGCATTCCATCAAAAAAGCTTTTTATTCTTTTTTCTCACCATGGTGGAGCAGCCTGTATAAGATAATCAGTCCTGTGACCTAATCTTTCATTGTCACTACAGTCACTTCTGATATTTTAGATTTTAGCTTATGAAACTCTTTTTTTTTTCGAAAAAGCTTTTTATTCTTTTTTCTCACCATGGTGGAGCAGCCTGTATAAGATAATCAGTCCTGTGACCTAATCTTTCATTGTCACTAAAGTCACTTCTGATATTTTAGATTTTAGCTTATGAAACTCTTTTTTTTCCTACTTAAACCCAAAGATTAATCTCATTGATCATTGAAAACCAACACATACTGACACTGGACATGATCATCATTCTCTAAACAATTAAAAAACATAATTGACCTCTTTGTTGTTCAGGTAGTTTTACGTGTAATTCTGGAATGTTAATTTTTTTCAAGAAATCTGTTAATATTTAAATATTTTGAAGGAAAGTAGTCAAACAAGTTTGTAAATTAGTGGAGAAAGTTACAGAGTTAATAACTGCCCTAAGTCAACACAGACTTGCAGTTTAAAAGCAAGTTTAAATTGTAAAATGATGGTTTGGATATTGAGACAAGACAACACTTAAGAGTATTTTCATATACATCATGTCAATTAAAAGTTTGTTATTTGACACGTTGCCATCATGTAAACTAAAATCTAACCCTTTCACGAAAATTGCTTTAAAATTGTATTCATTTCTTTAAATACTATTATATATTATATTAACAAGATATATTTCAACTAAATCCAAACAGATTCAGGTAATCTGATGAAACCTGGTGGACTTAAAAAGTCTTTGGAATCAACAATAGGATTATCAAGAGTATACATTAAGCTGGGCTTACATCTACTGACCAAGAACTAAAGATCTTTGAACAGACTTGTGTAAAACTATCAACTCAGACTAACTCACATCTTAAAACTAGCCTTCGGAGTCTTAAGTCTTACTATGTTAAGACAAGGCTGAAACTAAGATTTTACAGACTGTGGGTCTTACATCTGAAGACTTTGAAAAGACGTGGAAAACTACAACAAGATTCTTTCAGCAATTTTTTTACCACCATGCAAAGTTTTCACTAGGGATTTGCAGAGCTATTAATCAAAATCTGAATCAGAGAAACTTTATTTTTGCCCATGGGATAATTGGAGGGCACAAGGGGTAGCATAGCAAACTAGAGCAGATGAAATTATGTAGCGTGTGATGGGACGGGTGGCCAGTGGAACCCCAGAATCCTTTGCAGCTACAAGTACTTTTGGGAGTCTCCCATGGTTTTGGGTTTCAGAAGTCCATCATATGAATAGTTGTCCAATGTTGTTGCTGTTGTGTTACACTAACCTGCATCGTTAGTTGTCATAATGGGGGATGCATCTTTAGTGGCGTCGGGAAATTCCCCCCTTGATTTTTCCCTATTCATTGGTTGTTGAAATAAACCCCTGTTCTAAAAAGCATTATCTTATAAGTGATTCATCTTTGACTCTGTTGTCAATTTGTGAAAACCACAGCCTGCCACAATATATAAAATAAAAATAGATACATAAAATGAAGGTTAAATAAAAACAGATAAATATAAAGAGAAGAAACTCCAACATCATTAGGCACCTTCAATAAAATGTATTATTAATAACTGCTATTCCTTCTCCACTCGGTCATGATACATTAGAGAGCTGACATTGTACAACAGGGCTGTTATGCCCTCACCTCCACCATCCGTTCCTCTTTCTGGACGCTCATACTGATTGGGACGTCCTTCGATGTTCCCGTTCATCCATACCTCAAAGAAAGACCGTCTCTGCCGCCAATACCGCTCTGGTGATTGTTTATCTACCAGGTTTTCCTTTTTCAGGTTTTATTGGAGTCATTGTTTGGTTGTTGATTCAGTCTTTACCTCGATTTAACGCTAAGACTTGCGATAAGATCAAACACGTAAACCCTAATACTAGGAAAACACTTAGCTACGACTTTGCTAGGACTTAAAAAGACAAACAACCTACATTTTACAACTGAGTTGACTGTGACTCCACTCACACTCCGCTATGACTTTTAAGATTTCCTTCCGACTTCCAGTTTTAAGTCTGCAAGTGGAAAATCGCAAAGTGTAAGCCCAGCATAATATTCCTCTAATGTGGAGAACTGGAGTATCCACTCTTATGTATTGGTTGAGTAATTGCGCAATTGGTGACTTGTGACCGGATCTCATCCAACCCACTACCACCGCCACCACCACTGCCCACAACCCTGGTGTAGATGATAAATGAGTGGACAACCTTCAATTGAAGACTCTAGATGGAAATAGGTTTCTATAGCAACCCACAATATGCTATCTCTATTATCGCTAATCTGTATATATTATATATTATGTTAAAAGCCATTGATGTCATTTAAATGTTGCAAAGTGTATTGGGTGTATGAAAAATCCGTCTTCAGAACATATTTAAGGTTGTTTCAAGGCAAGGGTGTCCACACTTTTTTGGCTTGCGAGCTGCTCTTAAAATGACCCAAGTCAAAATGATCTACCAGCAAGAAAAATTATTTTTCTCTCTCTCTCTCTCTCTCTCTCTCTCTCTCTCTCTATGTATACCAAGTTTTGATACTTAAAATATGTAGTGCTTCATATTGTTCATATAGTTTCAATGCATACTTAAAATATGTATTGTTTCCCTTGCATGACAGTATGAACATGTAGGGCATAATACAATTCTGCACATTTTTGGCCATTGCCTAACTTTGATGGCGTCTTGCACGCAGTTCCAAATGTCCATCAGTCATGGTTGAACAGAATTCGGATCGAGAATTCGGATTGGCTGTACTATAGCTCAATCAAGTGCGTCAACGCCGTAATGTGGATGGAGGAAAGGCTTACAGCTATTTTTAATGACATGCGATCTACCCACACTACTTGTACTGTAGTGTATTCTGTGGCTCACGATTTAGTCATTTTTTTACGTTGTGCGGTAGAGTTTATTATGAAAGGCGTGTGTGTGTGTTCATACCTTTCCCTGCTCCGGTAACCAGGGCATGTTTCCCCGCAAAGGAGATCTCCATTCTGCGTCCGGTGGTCTGAGCAGAAGAATCCTATACTGTTGTTGACGATACAAAGAAGCTGCCAGTCGTGTGTTTGAATTTTTCAAAGTTTACGGCACTGAAATAATTTGCGCTACCTTCTGTGTCGAGTTCACCAGCTAAAGGGCCTGCGGTACAGCGTCAGTAGAGGACGCGGAGACTGGAAGTGGGCATCCGGGTGCCGCTGGGCTTTAAGATTTAAAGTTACGTCGAGATTATGGGGGGGGCAAGTTTTTCTTCCAGGTCAGTCAGCGCAGTCACCGTGGCCCGGCAGCTGATCGTAATCACGTGTTTGTCCTAAAAAAAAAAGTTGTCACTGACACGCGACGTTGGTTTGGGGTGAAGCCCTCTTACTGAATACAGTAGGATCATTATGTTTGAATTTGTGATCCAGATGATAAACCATTGTCAACAGTTGCTCCATAATCCTCTTGTCCTGAAACAAAATGATTTTGCTCCAGAGACTGGTAAATAGTGGTAATTCACAACCAATTAAATAGAGTACATCTGATCCAGAAACAATGACATGGCTTAAGCTACATTTTTCAATTGTGATCACACTGAGAAAAAAAAATGTACACACACACACACACACATGCACACACACACAAAGAGAGACAAAGTGCCAAGAAACTGAGTTAATCAAAAAAGGGGAAAATGGAGAGAAGTGACGCTGGCCGCTGCTTACCTCTGACATGCTCTTCATTAACATATAGTAATAGTGTGGAAGTGAATTTTAAAAACCATTCACAAATTACCTGACGCAACAATCTGACAATGATATGAAAAATAAACAGAATAAATACTGACCATGTCCAAGGGTCGAAGGTCACTTTAAAAGAATGCACCATAAAGTCCCAACAGTACATCTATTTTGGAGCAAATGATGTATTCAAGAGAATACATTTCCAAGGGACATCCATAATATTTTATATTATTCACAACAATGTAAAATGTATCACTTGCACAATTATAAGGGCATAAGGCCAAACGTGTGGGAGAGGTGGTGACCCCTCCCAAACACAGACTATATGGGATAGGAGACAAGATACAATTACAAGATGGCAATGACATCAGCGATGTATGGTGAGGAGACAGTTGCATTGGTAAAAAGACAGGAAGAAGAGTTGGAGGCAGCAAAGATAAAAATGTTGAGGTTCTCTTTGGATTGATAGGATCATGAACGAGTCCATCAGGGGGACAGTCCATGTTCGAGGTTTCAGGGATAATGTCAGAGAGGCCAGACTGGGACGGTTTGGGTTTGTACAGAGGAGAGATACTGAGTTTATTGGTAGAAAGATGCTGAGGTTGGAACTGCTAGGCAGGAGGCCTCAAGGAAGACCGAAGATGAGAGTTTTGGATGTTGTGAAAGAGGACAGGAAGTTAGGTGGTGTGAGAGTGAAGAGGATATCCTATTTGCCTCCATTGGGTAAGATGGGGGCGAATAATTTCCTGTGACCCCTGACTGGAGCAGCCAAAAGGAAAAGATGAGTCTCAGCTTTTCAAAGCTGGATTGATGGATTAATAAGTCATCATTCATTCGTGATAAGATGGTGGAAAATACACTGTAAAATATCACTGAAACACTGAAAATAAAGGTAGTCAAGAGTCATGAACGCTTAATCAAGCAGAAACATTTATTCTCATTGAAACAATACATCAGTGGTAAAGGCTTTACAAAAACTTCAGCAGCTTCACTTTCAGCCACTGACCTGCAGTGACACACACTCTGAATATGGAATTTAAAAAAAGATGTGTTTAGAGAAATTGAACAATTAGAGACACTGCACTATTTCTGTAACCCGATTAGGCAAAATTATAGAATCCCTTTAAACACAACAAACCAATCTACAAACTAAAAAATCCAAAAGTTGGAAATTTAGAAGTGACAAAGCAAGGATTCTTATTTTGTCAGTATCACATTTGACCAACCCTTTCCTGGCATTTTGTCCTCTTATGCTGCTACTTCAAAATCATTCTTGGCCCATTTGATACATTGTAAAACCCAATAAGCTGACCCCAACCCCAGAGTGGACCCTCTACTGAGGCCTTGTTCAAGCTGTATTTTCTCAGTCAATTACAAAATTTAATGTATGAATGCAGGGGTCATCATTGGTATAAGAAGGTCAGGAGTCTGAAGTTTAAAATTGAATACTTCTTCTAAGGGTGATGGAAGTAAATTCTAGAGTTTGTAATAGAAGGGGCAAACCTCTGAAGATTTTCCAGACAATTAGACTGTTTCAATTATACTTCACAATGTACAAATGTAAACAAATGTTTGCAGATGCCTTTGGCAAGAATATCTGCTTTGATTTTCATGAAATAGCCCAGTCACCACGAAGGGAAAATAACAGTCTAAGTTTTTGTCTTATTAATGGAATGAAAAGTCAGTTCTGGATTTCATGGTAACTTCTTTGGGTTTGCCCACCAAAGTCTTTTACCAATAAATGAAGAGTATCTCCTCCATAGGAGCTCTATTCATATATATATATATATATATATATATATATTCATTAAAGAAATGAAGAGCTCCCACAGCAACTTACACAAAATAAAATGTGCCACAGTGAAAAACAAACAAACACTGTCATCAGTCAAATAGTGCAAAATCATGGACACAGTCAGTAAATACATGGGTGAAAACATGAGCACTTTGAACAGAAATGATTACAAACCAATCAATCATTTCAGTACATGTTTGATGCAAAAATATTATTTCACTTCATCCATTTTACACATAAGTACCTTAATGTCTTCACTGTTAAGGCTTAAGTCAAAAGGAACAATCTTTCTAAGATGAAACAGCTAGCTTTTTAGAGATTCCCATGTAAATGTGAAAGACAATAGCACACAAAAAAATGATGTCTCATGACTTCAAAAAGCTTTGTGGTTACATACAAGGATGGTGTAAATCTACTAGGTGACATGAGTGGTAGAAAACAAATAAAAAATAAAAAAAGAGCGTAATTTTAATTTGGCTAAAATACTTGTATGACACTGTCAAAATGATCATTTTAATAGGTAAAATGCCAAAATGTGCAAACCACATCAAGGGAGGACAGTGATTTGGGAAAAAAAAACAACTTACAAGGATAGCTGTTGCTGAGAAATGCTGAGGTTAGAGGATAAAGTACATTCAAGGGGTGTTTTACAGAGCAGAAATTTGGCCTCAGCTTCAAATGTTGGCTCTATCGTCTTCATCAGCCACAATAAGTTTTGTTTTTGCCATATTGAGTGTTGACATTATTATATGGGAAGCTTTGGCCATCCATCCAATGGATGCACTCATTTGGCATGAAAAGAACCTGCATCCAGGAAAAAAAAAATATTAGAGCAAAAAAAGAGCTTGGTCCAACTGGTTAGGGACAAGTGGTGGGATGAGGATTAACCTGAATGATCAAGTTAACACCTGATATCAGGTTTTGTGATGAGGTTTGATTTTTGGACACCAGTCAGTATCTGAATAGAGATGGCAGTGGATTGTCTTGAACCTGTAAGATGAAAACAAACAGGGGGAGCCTTTGTAAAATTTGATTGATATAAAAGACAAGCAACTAAATTATGAGGATGGATTAAAACATATCTTTAAGTAGGATACCTTACATTCCCTTAATGCTGTATATGGCGCACGCTATGAATGTACATGATCTGACCTTTCTTTATGTCAAATACTGATACAAATCCTAAGGAGGTGAAAATCCCATTTTCCCTTTCTCAACATTGATACAACTTACAATTAGATTTCCAGAGCTGATTTCAAAGCTTGATTTTAAAATATAAACCAAATATACATTAATCTATTATATAGTTTGTTTTTCTTGTTTCCCCCCAACATTTGTGTATGATTCTTTTTTTGAGAAAATGGCTTTGTTTAAAATGGTATTACGGGGAGGGGGGTTACATGGTTTAATAAAGGAGTTTACTTGTCAATTTTGATTAATCTTTATCACTACTTCTAAAGACTAATCAAACGGTGTTGATTTAAAGAAAATTCTCATTTGTCTGACGGAAGTCTGCAAAACACCAGTAAAACATAAAAAGTAGACAGTCATTTTACTAGGGTTGATGTTATGTTTGCGGATACAATTGAACTGTCATCATGGTTCATAATAAAACACATGGTTTGCTTGTCTTAGAATAATTAACAGCAAATCTGTCAATTATTTATTCTGTCTATACATCAAGTATGCCTGCATGTTCAGTAGAGATTTAGCAAGTTTGGACATAAAGCTTTGACTTAAGTCAGGATGTGTGGCTTCTGTTGGCTCTCTGCAAGTGTCAGCTATGACAAAATACTGCTTAATTTCAATTGCTTTCCCCAACTGAATGGTCAGACTCATTTGATAGTTAAATGTCTGATTGCTGACTTTGTTCCAGAGAGAAGCAACTTTTCAAAGACAGACTGACCATGTTTCTACAGGTTTATCACCTGATAAATATTATCTTTTGGAAAGTGTCGGAAATTGTGTGAAAAATGTACAAAAAAATCTTGATTTATCCTTTTGTTTTTTTCCAGGCAAATATTTTTTAGCGGCCTTGTGTTACCGTAGGTTTATGTCCCAGGGCTAATTTTATATGGCTGTTGGAAAAGCAAATGCAATTTCTCTCTGTGGGAACTAAGGAGGAAAGTCAGTATTTACAGGTGCAGCAGATTAATGATTTACTTTTTAATGGACGAGTCCCTCCATATGACAGATAAAGACTTTAACACAGAATGAATAAAAAAAAAAAATAAGATATGTCTTTTCAAATGAACTGTAATTCCTCTTAAAAATCAAATACTATCACACCCTTTAAAACACTATCAAAATCATTTTAATGTTATTATGGTCTATAACATGACTCTGAAATTTCAAATGGCTTAGTTTCAGGGAATTTAAAAAAAGAAACTAGGAGAAAACTTTACATACTGCAGGGTATTTAACTAATTTTCCAAGTAAAAGTGTTAATGTTGATTTTGATAGTTTTTTGTTTTGCACCTATCAATATTTTTTGAGTATTGGAGGATGCATTTTACCTTGTCGGGTCTTCAGCCAAAGAAAAGCCTCCACCAATGCTGACCACATTTCTTCTGTTCTCATAGCCACCATAACTTAGAGTCACCTTTTAAAGGACGAAAGGTTAAATTCATAATTGAATTATTTCAGATAAGCCTCTCAAGAAAAAGCGTGCATGTGCACATGCTCGTGTGCACACACTCCCATACCTGTTCCAACACACTGGAGGTGGGCAACTTCTGTAAGTTCTCCAGGTGGGAGTGGAAAAGGTGTGTGTGTGTCAAAGTGACCTCCAGCAGAGCCTCTATGATATAGCCGATGGTGCAGTCATCAGGCAGCCGGATTTTCTCTGCTGTACTGATAAAGTTTCCTAAACTGAAACCACAACATTAAGTTTATTTACGGTTTTAGCTTCACTGGTCTGAGTCCAATATCTTGAACTGAAGTAAGACTTTGAATTTATTTGGGCCATTAGGGTGAACTGAATGAGACTACTGCAGCACCTCTGAATTGATTTTTTTTTTATAAATCTTAATAGTCAAGTAGAACTAACAAGAGATCTATAAACTTCAGTCATATTTCAAGACAAAAATGTTAATTTTCCCAGATGTCATTTTCATCTATTTTATATTTATGTCACGGTAATTTTAAAGTTTTTTTGGGTTTTTTTTTTCAAGATGGCGCTGGAAGATGGCAGCCTGTTCCAGCAGCTCCGCGTACTTTTTACTCTTTTCTTTATCTTTCATTATTTATTTACCGTACTGTCCTCTCCAATCTTGCGTTAGGGACTAGACTCCGCTCTCCCTTCTTACTGCACTGCTTTTTCCTGTCTTGATTCCCCTTCCTTGAATAAGAATTATGTTTTTTTTTTGCTCATGTTATTTTGTGCTATCCATGTGTAAATGTGTATGTATATTACGTGTATGTGTATATTGTGTATATGTGTATATATATATATATTTATGTAGGTATGGGTATGTGTGTAAAAATGTATGTATACATGTGTGTGGAATGTATGGTGACTTATGTGCATATGCATATGTGTTTGCACTGTCATATTTGTGTATTTATCTTTCCTGTTTTTTTTTGGGGGGGGGGTCCTCTAATGTTGCTGCTGCAACACCTGAATTTCTCCTATGGGGATCAATAAAGTATTATCTTATCTTATCTTAACCTTTTTGAAGTCTTCATTTTTAAACGCCAATATCTATTTTATTCCATTACTGTCTGATATATTACAGAGCCTTTCAATTGATGAGTCATTGAAAAAAACAACTTTAAAAACAACTTGAAATTAATTTCAAATAACGTAATGGCAACCTAAACAAGGTTAAACATTTTTTGTTAATCAATACAGGAAGAGGCCAGCAAGCACAGCTGTTAATCATTCATTGATCAACTACTATAAGATAGATAACATGAAAACATGGCATTATTCTCATAGAAAACATCATTCGGAATATGAATCAATGCTTGAATTATATCATATCTGCCTCGGTACATCTAAATAAATCCTCCCTTATATCATCAATGTCACGGAATATTTTTAGGTTTAAACATTATTTACACTGACTATTTGTATTTCTTGTTTATCTTCAATCTTGAATAATCGGGTGCCATTATCTCTTTGCTTTGTAAATGAAAGTCTTATTCATATAGCACCTTCAATGGTATACATTTTTGTGATTATGGTAGAAAACACATAATTTTACAAAATTTGCATTAGCACAGACATGAGGTCATATCACGGTTTATATCATTACTGTACTTTAAATACATTTATAGTTCAAAGTCTATTGCAGTAAAGAATATAAAATTATCAAAATGTCAGCCAAAAAGCTGTAAAGACATTTCAAGGTCTGAAGCATCATTGACTTACTGCATTTTTGGTCTATAAACAGCCCTATCTAAATATCCTTGTCAATATCTCAACTATGCTTGAACTGATGACAAGGACAGGCCTGGTGGATTAGTTATGCAACTTTGACTTCTTAGATAAGAGTGACCCCATTCTTTAATGCCTACAGACCTACCTTGCCCACGGGCTCATTTTCAGGGCCAAACCTCGACTGATACAGAAACCTGCACCACCCGTGGCAAACCAGAACTTTACTGATACCTGGGAGTAGACAAGAGCAGGTCATGGTTTGTATTTTTTCCCCCAACTCTAAGAATCCTCTTAGACAACGCTATCTCATTTTCAGTAAACAACAGATGGTAAGTGGTCTCATTTTATACGTTCACATCTTGTGGTTTCAAAGCACTTTACACAAAATTGCATTTACCCATTTGCGCGCGCACACACACACACACACACGGCGGCAAAGTTGCCGCATGTGTGTGTGTGTGTGTGTGTGTGTGTGTGTGTGTGTGTGTGTGTGTAAGAGCCCATGTATTTTTTTAATCTATTTATCTTAAGCCTATTTTTGAAGTGTTTCTTTGACTGAAAACAGTTCACAGAAGGTAGAATGGCTTAAAACAAAACCCATTGTCATGGATGACTAGTGTATTTTTCCTGCAGTGGAGATAGAAAGTGAGCCGAAGTGACTGACTAGACCATCACTCTTGACCCTTTCTGCTGCCTCTATGGGATGGTCCAGACTGGGTCGGCCCAGGTACACATCCTGGGAGTGGTGGTAGGACGACAGCAACCGCAGTAGACTGGGTAGGATTACATAGTTATCATCATCCACGTGGCAAAACCACCTGTAAAGACAAAACACGCATACATGTACGCACACACGCATGCACACACACACACAACATTACCTGATTACATTTTCATGGCTCATTATATCAAGCCTGGATGAGATTTTACTCACTTTTTCTGAGACTCAATGAACTTGTCATATTCCACAGACATCTTGCAGCAGAGAGCCTGTCGAGTGTGAGCTGCTGAGCAGTTAGTGTTGATGATGTGGGTTCCTGAAAATAGTGACGGACAGATCAGTTCAACACAGTGTAGCTGGCCACTCAAAGCCCTTCACCCAGTGATATGCAACCTGTAACTGTGCATTGGTCCAATGACCAAACCCAATTTGACAACCCAAGACCAATGGCCCAACCCAGAGCTGCATGCTCTTTTTGAACACTTTTGGGGAATGTTAACATTCATAACTTCCAATACTGCATTTGGTTGGATCGAAAATAGTTTCATAAAACCAGTGGTCCCCTTTCTTACCTGATTTAAACTTTAGCTCCTTGTCATCACCATCAGTAAATATGTAAGTCTAGAACAAGCAAAGACACTTTAATGAATAAATACTGATATACCATCATTTTTACTGTTAACAAAGACAGGACTTTCCAAACCAAAGTTTATGTTCTTCTCACTATACAGTAAAAAAATAATGCAAGACAGAGAGAAGCCTAAATATAAACTGAATAAGTCTCAGTGTCTAAAATACATATAGACTAGTGCACTGTATCCCTTTGGGCTTTGGAATTTACTTCTCATTGTGAACCTTAATATATCATATAATTTCCACTCAAGAAAATAACTATTGGGATTAGGATTGGATAGACATGGTGTTGTGCTGATGTGCAGCAGTCACAGACCAGGGTGACAAGGAAAAGCAAGACATATTAACTCATACATGTCAGCCTCCTATTCCTCTGCTCCTAGATACATTTATCAAAAAAACAACAGTGCCCCAATGTTCCCCCCACAACCTGCAGCTCCTATCTGGAGATGGGTTACATCATTGCTGCAGTTTTTTTAATCTATATACAGTGAATAACCAGTGATATTTCCTGTTTGTTTTTTTTCGCATTGCAATATAAATCACACGGAGAAAGATATCACATCATCATTTTTGTCCAAGATTGTACAATATTATTGGAGACACACAGTATGTGGTCTTTTAATCTAAATAGCCATTTGGAAAAGTCCAACCATACATTCATACCTCTATCAAATTAAGCACTTAAAACACACTTTGGGCTGTTTCGGCTGTTTCTGTAAGAACAAGCTTAGTCAATTTGATGACAGGATGTACAGTGTAAATATTATAAGAATGTCGCCGCTGGTGCAGTCTGCTGTGTAAATCAGTGTGAATCACCCCACATTCTTAGGGGATAATGTCAACGCATCACTGCCTGGAAAAAGAGAAAACACACACGCGCATACACTTTACATCAGTTTGAGTGACGCGCAATCAATTTTCAGTTTAATACAAAGCTTCTAATGATTTTCATGGGTATATCAGCGTTTATTGATTTTTAATGGGCTTTGTTGGTCAGCCAAATTGGTCAGTCATTTTTAAGATTTTCTAGGACATCTGGGAATTACTTATAAGATAGATGTTGGCCTTATCCGAATC
>CAAKHD010012284.1:0-14859 GCA_901007705.1 Fistularia tabacaria
GTCCATGGAGATTCCTGTCTAGCCTCATCTGTCAGCCTGTCCATCACCACTGCAAACAAGAAGGGGCTCAGAGCTGATCCCTGATGAAGTCCCACCCCCACCTTGAACTTCTCTGTTTCACCTACAGCACACTTCACCACTGTCTCACAACCAGCATACATGTCCTGCACCAGTCTAATAAACTTCTCTATTACTCCAGACTTCCTCATACAACACCAGAGTTCTTCTCTTGGCAACTTGTCGTAATCTTTTTCTAGGTCTAAAAAAACACAATGCAGCTCCCTCTGACCTTCTCTGTACTTCTCTATTAGCATTCTCAAAGCGAATACTGCATCTGTGGTACTCTTTCGAGGCATGAAGCCATACTTCTGCTCACAACATACTGACTTCTGCTCTCAGTCTAGTTTCCACTACTCTCTCCCATAACTTCATTGTATGACTCATCAACTTTATCCCTCTATACTTACTGCAATTCTGCACATCCCCCTTATTCTTAAAAATGGGCACCATCACACTTCTTCTCCACTCTTCAGGCATCTCTTCTTTCTCTAAGATCCTGTTGAAAAATCTAGCCAGAAACTCTACCGCTGCCTCTCCTAAACATTTCCATACCTCCACAGGTATGTCGTCTGGACCAACTGCCTTTCCATTCTTCATCCTCTTCAATGCCCGCCTCACTTCACTTTTACTAGTCTTTGCTACTCTGTGGTCCACAATAGTCACCTCTTCTTCCCTTCCCTCTCTTTCATTTTCCTCATTCATCAACTCTTCAAAGTACTCTTTCAATCTTCTCAGCACTCTTCTAGCATCTGTCAATACATTTCCCTCTCTATCCTTAATCACCCGGACCTGCTGTACATCCTTTCCATCTCTATCTCTCTGTTTTGACAACCTGCATAAATCATTCTCTCCCTCCTTACTGTCCAACCGAGCATACAAGTCATCATATGCCCTTTGTTTTGCCTTTGCTACTTCTATCTTTACTTCACGCTGCATCTTCTTGTACTCCTGTCTGTTCTCTTCAGTCCCCTCAGACCCACTTCTTCTTTGCTAACTGCTTTCTCTGGATACATTCTTTCACTTTCTCATTCCACCACCAGGTCTCCTTATCTACTTTCCATCCAGACGACACACCGAGTACTCTCCTACCTGTCTCCCTGATCACATTTGCTGTAGTTCTCCAGTCATCTGGTAGTTCCCCTTGAGCACCAAGAGCCTTTCTCATCTCCTCCCTGAAAACCATACAGTACTCCTCCCCTTTCAGCTTCCACCACTTTGTTCTCTGCTCTACCTTTGTCCTCTTCATCTTCTTTGTCACCAGAGTCATCCTACAAACCACCATCCTATGCTGTCTGGCTACACTGTCACCTACCACTACTTTGCAGTCACTGATCTCTTTCAGATGACCTCGTCTATACAAGATGTAGTCTACCAGCGTGCTCCTACCTCCGCTCTTATAGGTTACCCTATGTTCCTGTCTTTTCTGGAATAAAGTATTCACAACAGCCATTTCCAATCCTTTTTGCAAAGTCTACCACCATTTGTCGCTCTACATTCCTTTCCTGGATACCAAACCTGCCCATCACTTCTTCATCACATCTATTGCCTGCACCAACATGTCCATTGAAGTCTGCCCCAATGACCACTCTCTCATTTCTGGGGATCTTCTGTATCAATTCATATAACCCATTCCAGAACTTCTCCTTCTCCGCTAACTCACATCCCACCTGTGGGGCATAGCCACTAACAACATTGAGCATCACACCTTCAATTTCTAGTTTCAGGCTCATAAGTCTATCTGACATTCTTTTCAGCTCCAGAACATTCCTAACAAACTCCTCTTTCAAGATAAGTCCGACTCCATATGTCTTTCTGTCAGTACCATGATAGCACAACTTAAAACCTGCTCCTAGGCTTCTAGCCTTACTACCTTCCCACCTGGTCTCCTGGACACACAGTATATTCACCTTCCTTCTCTGCATCATGTCAACCACCTGTCTACCTTTTCCTGTCATTGTCCCAACATTCAAAGTCCCTACTCTCAGTTCCAGACTTACAGTTACAGAGATCTTTCCTTCGTAGGGGGTTTCTGTGCAGTGCGGTGGCGAAACCCACCTCCCTGTTCCCAACCATCTGCCTGGATGATGCTGGGGTCTCGCACACTCCCCTCCTCCTCTTCCTCCTCCTCCTCCTCCTAAATTAGCACCACCTTCAGCAGAAGCCTCGATAAAGCTCCATCCGGCTTCTCCAGCGAACTCCCTCTCCGTCACTTCGCATCCCTTCCTTCTTGTTAGCTGTTTTTTCTTTCATCGCATCACATCGCGCCCGCTGGAAGTGTCGTGTTAGCTGAAGCCTTCTAATCACCGCCGTTCCCCCGCCGCCGCCTCCCAGCCTCCGGGATATGAGGGCTCGTCTTCCTACTGTCCCATCTCATATTACCAGACTCTCAAAGCTGCGGCGGGCGGGAAGACAAGACACAGCCGGGCTGATTTGCGGCGTGAGCGGGCCGCCGGAGGGCATACGGGTCTGTGCACGAGTGCGTCTGTGAGCAAAGATCTGGAGATGAAGACGCTGTTTGTGTTTAATCACCAATAATGAGGCCACGTGATATGAAAATCGCACACATACGCGGTATTCTTCTGATCCCGGGTACACACAACAGGTTTCTTTGTGCAGAAACGGAACGACAGCAACACCAAAGGTGTGCTGAAATGCATCCATGCAACTGGAAAACGGCAAGCATTCACCGACTGCAGGATGTCAGATTTAAATGTGTGCAAAACAATAATACGCTTTGCTACGTGAACTTACATTTTGTTTGCTTTTGTAAATATGTGCAGATCATCCGCGGTGGGCCGGCGCCACGACCTCGACGCCTCCCGTTTCCCCCCTCATGGGATATATTAGCCTCCAATTCCAGATACATTTTTTAAAAAACACCTGCGTGCGGCTTATTAAATACCATTAAAAAAATATTCCGGGGAAAATCATCATCGTTCACCTTCACTTCTGCGGCTCCACACGCCCATTAGAGCGCTAATGAGGGCCATATGCTCACGCCGTGTTTTTGAACTCGCATTTAACGGCGCCATCTTGAGAATACGCCGGTGTGATGCCGAGGTTACCCATGCCGAGGTTACCCGGCTGTGGTATCGGCACTCACGTCTCAAGTTAGCTAAAAACTTTTCCACTTGAGGAAAGGGGATCAAACTCCTGGTACATTCCTAGTCAATCTTGTTGTGGCAACTGGACTTGAATTTCGCCACTTTCACCTCTTCATCCCAGAGGCTTCTTCGACTGCAATGGTTCTTAACCTGGGTTTCGATCGAACCCCAGAGGCTCGGTGAGTCAGTCTCAGGGAAGAATTTATTCCAAAAAAAAGTTTTTTTTGGAGAGACAAAAAACAAAAACTAGTTAGAACTTAACAAGAATTGAAAGATATATACTCATTCAGCATAATATTGGGTTTTATTAAAAAATCTGCAATTTGAACGCTAGTACCATATAAATCAAACAAAAATCATTTTTTTTATTATATTATGTTATTTAATTATCTTTTTTTTATTAATCTCTGAATAACACATGAAAAAATAAACAACAAATATTATATGGGTTGAAAAGAATGCAGTTAATTTTTTATCATTGATTTTTTTATTCTGAGTTCTACTTTTTAAAGAAAATAATATTTATTAACCCAAAATCGAAAAATCCACACTTTTTGATCCCACTTTATATACATATGATTTGAATTTGTAAACAACATATTTCATTTCTCTTATTAACCATTAACTCACTGACATGTCACAAAGACATCCAGCCATTCAGCCTCCCATTGACATGTCATATCAGGACACAAAATAATTCAGCCTCCCATTCACACGTCTGGACAATTCAGGGTGTCCAGTGAAGCTCTTGCATGTTTTTGGACGGTGGGAGGAACCCTGAGAACCTGGATGAACCCCACGTGGACACGTGGAGAACATGGAGACTCCACACAGAAAGGCCTCCAGTGGGAATCCAACCAGGGACCCTCTTCCTGCGAGGCGGGAATCGCTAACCGCTGCGCCGAAGTGTATTGGGCAGCTTCGTCGCTCGCTACGGCCCTTGCCTCCCCGGTCAGAGATCCCATCAGATCGGTACAATGACGATGCGGGTTCGAACGCTCCGTCATCAGCGAATTGACATCGGAATGCTAACGTCCGATTGCAAGTTCGCCTTTGAGCCGCTGATGCGAGAGTGGAACAAATACTCCCCACACGCAAGCCGACGGCTCGATAGAGTGCATGGAGGACCTGCTGAGGGACTCAGCAGCCTGGATCATCTTTAATGCATCGCTATTTTCCTCAGTATAATAATATATCAATATATTTGAAACGATTCAAGTTGCGTCTCCATAGGCTTAAACGCCGCTGCCACTTCTCATGCAGCGCGACTAGATTCTCTCAAGTGTTTGTTCAGCGGGGGGAGGGAGGGGAATCCAGATGGATTACATTTTTAATGTGTCTTGATTTTGTTTTTCGGGGGAATTCAGGGTCCTCTCCATCTTTCCTGACAACGGGGGTGGTGTCGGGGAGTATCATCCTCCCCCAGTTCTCCATGGAAGGACGCAGGCTCGGCCCTCTCGCATGCAATCGTGATTTTTTTCATTTTTTTTTTATTCATTTATTTGTTTCTTTGCACAAAATAATGTGATTAATGCCGCTGAATAAATGGTGACGGTGGTTTCCCCCCCCCGGAATACAGATGAGCTCATCCAGCTTTTGTCCAAATGGGAGAAAGAGGACACCTTCTGCTCTGACAATGGCTTGGATGGAGAAACCTTGGCGGGGCGACGGCCGCCGGGGGGACACTGATGTCAAAACTTATATCATCAATACCGTCAGCGTGACCGCTAACAGATGACTGCGATGGAAAAGAGCAGGATTAATGCTTTGGGTGTGTGTGTGTGTGTGTGTGTGTGTGTGTGTGTGTGCATGTGCATGTGCATGTGTGTGTGTGTGTGTATTATACAATTAAAGTTGCTTGTGGAGTCTCAGTGGTCTCCTTCGTTTTATGAATGTGGATGAGAGGGTGAATGTTAGCCCGTCTCTATATGAGAGGGTTAATAGCTGCCTCAATATGACCTCTGAATAAGAGGGTGAATTGCTGCATGTTTAAATTATGTGAATATGAGAGTGGAAGTTTGAATGTTTCGATATGAAGAGTGAATGAGAGGGTGAATAGTTGTGTTTCTCTGTATGACAGCAGAATGAGAGGGTGAATCGCTGCATGTTTAAATGTGACAATGAGAGAGGAGGTTTGTATGTCTCTATATGAGGTGTGAATGAGGGTGAAAGGTTGTGTGTGTCTGCATGAGAGGGTGAATGTCCCTACACGAGGCCCTGCGATGGATCCAGGCCGAGCAGCGCCTCTCGTCCAATGACAGCCGGGATAGTCTCGCCCCTCGAGTGCAGCAAAAGCTGTCAGAGTAACAAACGAATAAATGACTTAACTAGTGTTGATAATCAGACAGAATGATAATGTTGATAACGAGACAAATCAATAGCCGACATCAAGTGACCTTCTCCTCCCCGACCTTTGCCTTCGTAAACAACGGCAAACGGAGATTCTCCACGGAGAAGGGCGACCGCGGCCATTCCTCTCACGCTCGAGGAGAAAACGGTGCCGGGAGCATTCGCCCAAACGCACTTCTGGGGCATTAGCTGGACTTTCCACCCCAGAACAGCTGATTGAGGGAGCGCCGGTGAAAGGCAGGGATTTATTTGGCGGCGACAGATTTGTGTGCGCTCACGGCGAGGCGCCGAGAGGCGCCAGTGTCGATTGACGCCGACCCAGCGGCGAAATGCCTGGACATGTGGACGGCGCTCTAGTGAATCGCATCAACACAAGGAAGGAGTGGGAGTTGTTGTTTTTTTTTCTCCCTGCAAGTAGGTAAAGAGAGGACAGAATCAGGACAGTCCCAGGAGCTTCTGTGTCTGGCCTGGAAGTGGAGCTTCGCCTCCCTGCGCCACCCGGCGCGTCTCAGAGGAGGCTCATCTCCTGTGCGTGGCAGGAAAAACACCAAATACCCCTAAATCCCGTAGGTTCTGGCTTTGTTTCACCGTCCCCCTCTCTTCTTCCACCGCGAGACAACGCGACTGTGTCATCGCGTCACGCTTTTCCGGCGAATTGCATTCTTGACCTGAATGGTTTCCCCCGGACTCACCCAGGAAAGGGCGATATTTAAACACTCAGTGACCGCAGACGAGCCTAGCGGCTTACAGTGAGCGCCGTGACCTCAAAAAACGTTAAAATATGATTTTTACCCCCCCGGAAAATAAGTCTGGCACGCAACCGGTTCCTCTTTTTCAGCTTTGGTTGAAGAGAAAAGCTGATTTGTCCTCCCAGGAGCTTTGCACTCCGTCGCGAGCCCATGACAATGCCAGTATTTTCACATTTTACCGAGAAGCAGGGGACGCCAAAGCCCATTTGAAGGTGCTTAAGGAGAGAAATCTAGTCCTGGGTGAAGCTCGTCCTTGGTCGGACCCTGGAGTCGGAGACCAGAGAAAAGTCAGTCGGACGATTTCCGCGACATGATCTCCATACTTTCAATCAATACAAGAAGAAAAGGTGAACGAGAGGGCGAATGTCGTCTCTATATGACGTGAATGAGAGGTTGTTTGCCTGTGATTGACAGGGTGAACTCCAACTCTCGCCCAATGAGAGCTGGGATAGGCTCCACCCCTTCTGTTAATGAATGACTGATTCAGAAATGTATCAAGCCGTCGTTTTTCAAAGGTGACTGTAAATAAAAACAAACATCTTTCTGCAGGTCCAGCTTCAGAGGCTCGCTGAGCCTCACGTGGGCCTGCACTGCCCTCCTGTGGTCATGTTGGTTCAGCCAGGTCTATCTCTTCTGCTTTATAACCCCCTTTTTGAGATAATAATCTTTGTTCTTAATGGAAATCAGCTCAATTTCTCTCGTTATTGCGGCAGAACAGCAGGGCGAAGACCTCAACGAGGGCAGCACCGGGTTGATCATGATGTCGCTGCTTCCTCTTCTCCAGGCCTCCGCGACAAAGCAGATTCAATTCCTGCATCGAGGAAACGTTTTGGTATGTCCGGAAAGCGGGATTTTCAGGTTTTTCTGAAAGAGCTTTACTTGAACCCGACCGTCATCACCGCTGCCAACGCCAGTATATTTCAATTTTCTCCGCCGTAATGATCCAAGCGGATCAGCTGCGAGGAACAAAAGTGGATCCCGTCCAGAGGAACGGCAGGAGGGTTGATTTTCACACGACCATGTGACCTTACGGAAATTAATGATGGGGGGGCTAATCTTTGTGTTTAACAGCCCGCGGCGAGAATAAAAATGATGTTCCCTCCCTGCCCTGCGTACAGACTGACGGCTCGTTAATGTGCCGTAATGAGCTGCAAAAGGAGACGCGGCGACCAGGAGGCGCGAGAACAGGTTTCGCCCGTTCTCGAATGGGCTGCAAGCGCATGCAGGCAACGTGTGACCCACCGCCGACTCGAGTTTCGCGATTGGGCCGCGGTGCGACGCGGAGCTGGCGTGCGACAGGCCTCTCAGCTTTGACGTGAGCGTCGGCGTGCGTACCGCGATGCTCACATTCTTCTCCCTTCACGGTCACTGATTATCTGCTTTTGGAACAGCCACGCACATCCTGCCAATACTGGGAATATTTTCAACTCCCTGTGTTGTTGAGCAATGACAACTTCGAGTCACCGGGCCTGCTCGATTTGGAAATCACGGAATGGACATGAGCCACTTTTGGACGGAACAGTCCGAAGAACCGTTGAGCTCGAGTGTTGTTCCAGGAAGTGGCCTCCACCGTGGGAACTTTTAAGTTCCGCATTATAAAAGGGGTGAGCGACAGCAGTGGGAACGGGTGTGACACAAGCATCCGTGACGAGCACCTTCAGCGCCACTCTGAAAAACAAACTACAGAGGAAGAAGAGGTAGACGAGATGGACTGACTGTCATCACAGGAACACAGAACTTGTAAGTGCAGACCCTGATGAAGCAGTGCTCCATACCTGTTGGCGGTCGGGTACAGAAGGCTGACCTGGAAGGCCATCACTGTCCTCTAAAAGTAACGATAATCATCGAAGCCCAAAGTGGGAGCAGTTCTCCCAGAGCCCTGGAGGCGTGGCCGCCGCCTCCGCTGCATGCGAGGCAGTCGGTTCCGTTTTGCTCGATTCGCTTGGTTATAATGGAGAACGCATACATGTCCAGCTCTGTCAAACCCCCAGATTCTTCAAGGCCTCTTGGCGGTCCTCTTCGTGTTCAGTCCGGGGGCAGATCAGCACGCTGATGCCCTGTGACCCGGGCAGCTTCTGGGAGTCTCCGGAATGCTGGCCAGCAGTTTGGCTGAGCAAGGAACTCTGGAAGTTCGCCTGCAGAACCTCCACGTGGGCGCCCGAAAACTCCCGTCCACTTCCCATGGAGGACTGGCACAGTTGGTTGTTGCGCAGCTGAAGGATCCGGTTTCCGATCCGATGACGGGGGTCTGACGGGGTCACAGAAAGCAGGAGGTGCCGGGATGATCCTTGAAGAGGACAGCGGCGCAGCTGCAGGTGTTGCTGATGGGAGAGAGAAAGATGAGGGGTCGGGGCTCTTGACGTGGTTTTTAGAACGCGTGGAAAGCGGTGTGAGTGACGCCGCGGGGCCACAGGGCCGCTTGGGGACAAAGGGACCGACCATGACTTGCGAGTTTTGGGAGAAAGTTTCGGGCTCAACACGGGGCCAACTATCCTCCTCACTGCTTTTCAGCAGGCCCAGCTTTTGCAGAGCCTCCATGCAGACCCTCTGAGGGTCCAGCAGCCGGTCACTGGAGCCGGCAGATAGACTGCTGTCGCTGCTCGCCGCTGGTGCCTTGAAGGACTTCAGGATTATGTTAGCAGGGAGTTTCTTGGGCTTGGGAGCAACAGCGGGCAGGGTTTTCAGCTCCCCGCCTCGGGACAGGAGCCGACCGTGGAGTCGACGACCAGGGGAACGGGATGTTACCGGTTGGTTGGAACCTCCCGGGTCAGAGGGATGCCCACTGAAGTCCACTACCACCTCCTTTGTCTTGGAGATGTTGAGAAGGGGGTGATTTTGGTTGCTCCACTCAACAAAACTTGCAATCAGCTCTCTGTAATCCTCCTCGTCATCGTTGGTGATGCATCCAACGATGAAAGAGTCGTCAGAGAACTTCTGGAGGTGGCAGGAACTGGACTTGTGTCGGAAGTCGGAGGTGAAGAGAGTGAAGAGGAATGGATACAGGACCGTACCTTGGGGCACACCTGTGCTGCACATCATGGCCTCAGAAACACCGCTGTCCACCCTGACATACTGCGGACGTCCTGTGAGGTAGACCAGGATCCAGGCAGTGATGTCAGGGTATAGTTGCGCACTCAGCAGCTTGTCCTTGAGGAGGGAGGGACGGACACTTTTGAAGGCATTGGAGAAGTCAAAGAAGGTGACTCTCACAGTGTTTCCCGCTCCCTCCAGATGGGACAAGGCCCTATGAGAGAGGAAGATGATGGCATCCTCCACACCCATATGCTGCCTGTACGCAAACTGCAGAGGGTCCAGAGAGGCAGACAGCCGTTCCTTCAGGTGTCGGAGAATGAGCCTCTCGAATGACTTCATGACATGTGACGTTAGAGCCACTGGCCTGAAATCATTGCGAGCACTCAGATGTCCTTTCTTGGGTTCCGGGACTATGCAGGAGGTTTTTGGTTTTTTGGTTTTTGACCAAAGGTCAGGCACCTTCAGCAACCTCAGAGAGAAGTTAAAGAGGTGCTGGAAGACTCCTGCCCAGCACACCTCCACCTCAAAGCGAGAAGGCTGGAGTCTCCATGTTCTGTCCATGTCTGCGTGGGGTTCCTCCTGGAGATCGCTTGAACGTGCCAACGGTTGTGTGCCTCTTACATGCGGCCCTGGGATCTACTGGCAGCTTCAAGACACGGCGACACCCCTCTGGAAATAAAGCCAAATTCTAAATGGTGCATCGGCACACGGAGGAAATGAATGCGCGGTCTCTCACGCCTTTAACCGACTATCTGGGTCACATCGAGATACCAGAAGGACGGCTCGATACCTGGAATATTGTGATCTCAGTCCCCATTACTGAGTATGGTATGATAGGTACAGTTCTTCTTGTTCCCTCCCTGGCCTGAATATGCAAAGTTCTGCAAACTGTTGGTGGTTCATCTGCCGCCTCCCAACCCGGACGATCCACACGGACACTCACACACACAGAGTTGACACTGATCACGCTGTCACAGCTCATACGCGGTTAAGGGCTGCCGCCTGGATCTCTGATTTTTCTGCCCAAAGTGGGTCTCAGGGAGAACCTGGAAGGTCAAGGAGGAGACGGATGATGATGGGGGAGGCGTGATCCAGACACCGGTCGCACGCAGCCATCTTCGGATGCTGAGCACGAAACAAAACTCTGATCCCTCCGTCTGCAATATATGTCAAAATCACTGAAATGTAGCTTCACAAGTTATAGCGTACATTTGTGAAAAAGTGTTTATCTCAACGAGTGAGAGCATTTTAGACCACTTTGGTGAACAACGCATGAATGCTTAAGAGCTGGTGTCTGGTGCTGAAATAAGTAAAATGGGATATAATTTTTTTGCAATATATATCAAAATGACTGAAATGCAGCAGCAATTTCACAAGTTTTAGCTAACGTTTGAATAAAAGTGTTTATCTCGGCGAGTAAGAGCATTTAGACCACTTTGGTAGGGTACACACAAAATGATAAAGAGCTGGTGTCTGGTGCTGAAATACTTAAATAGGATGTGATTCTATGCAATATATGTCAAAATGACTGAAATCCAGCTGAAAATTCACAAGTTATAGCTATGTTGGTCAAAAAGTGTTTATCTCACCGAGCAAGAGCGTTCTATACCACTTTGGTGAACAACAAATGTATGTTTAAGAGATCCAGCCACAACTTCCCAAGTTTTAGCTATGTTGGTCAAAAAGTGTTTGTTCGTTAGCTCTGACAATATACTATTGGCCGGAGTTAGTGGAGTACGTGTAAGTCGTTTTGTATGAAAAATTGTTTTTATATGGTAAGATTGTTTTACTGACATTGTTTGTTTCATGAAACATTGTTCTTACATAGATCTTACATATCTTTTATGTATGATGTCACACGTTTTTCATCTATGTTGCTACACTTCGGGTTAGGGTTTTGGTTGGGAATATTGGCCAGAGTTAGTGGAGTACACGCATGTTAATTTTTATCATACATTGTTTTGATATCTTAAGAGTGTTTTACTGACTTTGTTCTTACACATTGTTTCTCTATGTTGCTACACTTCAGGTTCGGGTTTGGGTTGGGTATATTGGCCGGAGTTAGTGGAGTTCATGCAAGTTTTCATTGATGATAAATTGTTTATTTCATGAAACATTGTTCTTACACATTGCTCACTGATGTTGCTACACTTCGGGTTAGGGTTAGGAATATTGGCCGGAGTTAGTGGAGGTCAAGCGTGTTTTATTTGATGATACATAATTGACACATGTTAAGAATGTCTCACTTACATTGTTTGTTTCATGACAAATAGTTCTCACACATGTTGCTACACTTCGGGTTAGGGTTCGGGTTAGGAATGTTGGCCGGAGTTAGTGGAGTTCAAGCGTGTTTTCTTCGATGATACAGAGTTGGCACATGTTAAGAATGTCTCACTTTCATTGTCTGTTTTATGAAACATTCTTCACACATGTCGCTAACAATTTGCTTAACCCTTGTCGCTACTCGGTTTTCTAGCCCCAGACCCTGTAGGTCTTTCCAAACCCTTTACACTCCCTTTTACTCGTCTCACCCTAACCCTTGTCGCAACTCTGTCTTTCACGTCTCACCTTAACCCTTGTCGCTACTCGGTCTTCCACGTCTCACCTTAACCCTTGTCGCTACTCGGTCTTCTACGTCTCACCCTAACCCTCGTCGCTACTTGGTTTTCTATCCCAGACCCTGCAGTTCTTTCCTAACCCTAACCACTCCCTTTTACTCGCCTCACCGTGAGCCTCGTCGCAACTCAGTCTTCCACGTCTCGACCTAACCATGAGCCTTTCGGCATCTCGACCTAACCGCTCCCCTTTTATATTTTATTCTTCTTCTTGTTTCTATGATCACCCGACCCTGTGGTGTCTTACTAACCCGAACCACTCCCTTTTTCTACGTCTCACCCTAACATCTCTCGTCACACTTTTCTCTGTCTGTTCCCCAGTCACTGCCAGTGAAACTGCGAAGAACATCCATTATTTTCACACTCGCAAACAGTCTTTTCAACGTGTGTTCTCCATGTTAATATTTCAATGGAGAGGACGGATCCTTTCCTTGCTACAAAATTGGAATCACTCGTGCATGCTTCCAAGTTTTTGGAAGTGAGCCAGCTTCCAAAATATAATTGAGCAAAACAAGGATCTCTTCTCGCACTGGGTCATTCAGATGCTGAAGAAGCTTATCACTTATCTGATGTTGACCTGGCATGGTGGTTATTATCCTCAGTACATGTCAACTTGCAATTATTATCTTGCAGAACTTCACTTCTAATTCAAAGACTTTCTTCCCCGACAAACTTTGAATTATGCACATCTTGAAATACCTTCACCAACATATCAGCCTTTTCTTTACTAAAAGTAGCCTCCATGCCATCATTCTTCAAAAGTGGAACAGAGGTTTTAACCATTTTCCCGAGCATCCTATAGATCCTTGACCACACTTGCTTCACTGGGGTTTTATGCCCTAAAGTACAAGAGAACGCCCTCCGACAATTTGTCTTTGCCTCCTTTATGTTTTTCCGAGCCACAGCTCTACATCTCTTCGAATCGATGATGTTATCCTGAGTAGGGTGTTTCCTTAGTTTTTTTAAAAGCCTCATTTCTATTCTTCACTGCGGTACTGCATTCCCCGTTCCATCACTGAACAATAATTCTATCACAAGACTGCCTTTTATAGGGAATTGTCTCTGAAGCTACCACAAGTGACAGTGAGTCACTCATTTCATCTATAGAGCCATCACTCTTTACATCACCCAGCCCTGCATCGGTGCCTTCCCTAAAGCTGTCCCAGTCCGCCCAGGTCAAGTATAATCCGAGAGGTGTATCGAATGATTCTGTCACTTGTGTTTGATGAAAAATAGTCTCGACTGGAAAATGATCACTACCTAAGGAATAATTATCCGGAAGTCTCCATTCTGCTATCCTGGCTAATGATGGACGAGCATGTAAAGGTGAGATCGAGGCAAGATGTCTTCTTTGTGTTCATATCGGTCCGTGTAGATGAGTCATCGTTCAACATGATAAAATGTCCTGTGACTAAAAGCTCCTCAATCACCAAACCATTTGCTTGTCTTTCTTGGCTTCCCAACAGGGGGTCGTGGGTTTACATGGATTCTAACTATGTACTATGAAAACTTTGCCCTCAGTGCTCCACAACTTTGCGAAAAGACATTCCAGAGAGACATCCCATTCACACCACTTGTACCGAAGCCCTACCTTGACAAATGTAGCGCACCCTCCCCCAGTCATCTCGATCCTCACGCAAACAACAGTCATGAGGAGGAATTGACAAATCAAAACATGACTTCAGCCATGTGTCTTGCACACACAAAATATCAGGTTTTACATTAAAATCCTTCACAAATGTCTTAAACTCTTGCCCATTTGCAATAAGACTACTGACATTTCATTGCAGGATGCAGACCATGGGGATGAACTAAGCATCTTCAAAAATGTTTATGAGATCGCCCTCTTCCATGGCACTTGTTTCTTCTCCCCCATCTCTGCCTGCCCACTCTTCTCCAGCGGTGGACTGGCGAGGCATCATCGGTGGTGGTGGTGGGGGTGAACAGTGACTGGGGAGCGTAGTCCTTCAGGCCCAAGAATCTGACAGCAGACTTGACAACACATCAAATTAAATCAGATGTTGAAAACTTACTTTGAGAACCATAAACAACATCCACAATAAAGGCAAGGAGAGACTCCTTATTTTATATATATATATATATATATATATATATATATATATATATATATATATATATATATATATATATATATATATATATATTACTTTCTTTTTCTTGTATTGTTATTTCACTTAGTGTCCACTAGAGGGAGTCAGTGCTACAATGATTAGTTGTGTTATTTTTCTTCTTTCTTTTTTTCCTTTCCTATTCTTTTTTTTTTCTTTTTTTTTTACTTTTTCATTCTTACTTTTTTTTTTTCTTTTAGAAGTTTTTTACTTGATGTCTACTACATGGAGCCATTCCTTTTTTCATTCTTTTTTTCTTTCTTTTCTTTAACATTTCCTTTTTTTCTTTTTTCCCTTTTTATTTGTGTTTCCTTTTTAAGTTTTTTTTCACTCGAGCCAGTTAGTGCTATAATTTTAAAAATTGTTTTATTAGTTGTCTTTCCTTGCTATTCCAGCAGAGGAAGCCACACATTCTTTTCCTTTTTTCTTTCTCTTCTGTTTTTTTTAACTTTATTTTATTTTTCTTCTTTTAAGTGCTATTTCACTTATTGTCCACTAGAGGGAGCTGTTTTATATTTTCTAAATTGTCCTTTTTACTCTACTAGAGGGACTATACTTTTTTTTTTCCTTCTTTATCTCTTTTCCTTTTTTTAAACTTTTTAAATTATTTTTTGTTTTTCCTTTTAGTGATTAGGCACTTAATGTCCAGTAGAAGGATTCAGTGCTACAATATTAAAACTTTTTTTTCAAGTGCTTTTTGTCAGTGCTACAATGATTACTTGTTGTTTTATAATTTTTTATTTTTCTTCTTTCCTTTTTTTTCTTCTTTGAGTGTTTTTTCACTTAGAGTTCACTAGAGGGAGTAAGTGATAAAATGTTT
>CAAKHD010012285.1:8973-19635 GCA_901007705.1 Fistularia tabacaria
AGGGGGGCACACCAATAAATAAGGTGGGTGTGGTGAGACAGAAAGACAGCGGCGATTGAGGAGAAGGTGGAATGAGGTGGTGTGTGCATGTGTGTGTGTGCGTGTCAAATTAGTGACCCCCCCCCCTTCTTGGCACCAAATCGTATCAACACTGGCTGCTCTTTTAACCCCTTCCCTCCTGGTGCCAAAGGTTCTTACCTCCACAGCAGTCCAACACACACTCACACCACACACACACACACACACACACACACACACACACACACACACACACACTCATGAATACCTGTCAAGAACCACCAGACAAAATCCAACAGGAGTGATGTTGATAGTTCATTTCCATTGATAACATCGTTATTATCACACCGCTGATTCAGATTGTCAGGGAACCACCTCGCCGTCTCCGAGGTGAAGGCGCCGGAGTCGCCGTGGGCTCTCCAGTCAACTCATCCGGGTTTTTTTACCTCGGCGCCGCGTCTCCAGAGGGGCAAAGTGCTGCCATTAATGAGCCTTGCGCAAGACAATCACACTCCTTACACAGTAACAGCACCCAGGGGTGGATGTGGCTGCTCACCTGTGTTGTGAAATCTTTAACCCCCCCCACCCCGCCAATGCCGCCACCTGTTGGCCATCACGTTTGCCGTGTCGTCTGAAGTCACATGTTGGACTTTGACCCCCGCTCTCCCTCCCAGATACGCTTCCTGTTGCTGTTCAGTCGCCAGGGGAAACTGCGGCTGCAGAAATGGTTCAACCCGGTGTCGGACCGCGAGAAGAGGAAGGTGATCCGGGACATGATGATGACGGTGCTGGCACGACAGTCCCGCTCCTGCAACTTCCTCCAGTGGCGAGACCTCAAGATCGTTTACAGGAGGTGACGGCACGAATGTCTTTTCCTGTTTCTTCCCCCCTTTTTTTTTCTTTTGTTGCAAGTTGTACACCTGGGGTGTTGCAGGGTGAAGAGAACCCACCCTGACAATCCTCAATCCTCCTCTATATCTGGAGGCCTTGTGGAGGAAAGGTCTGCGCTTATCGCCTCCTGACCTCTCATTCACTTTTCACATCTCGACACTAACAGAGGCCGCAAGTGGAACGGCTTCATTTATTATTAATGTGAACATCGTCTGAAATCAGATGTGCCCAGCTATGATACAAGGCTCTGTGAAGCATCGTAAAATAAAATAAAATGAAATTTATGTTAAATTAAGTACAATCCAAAAAAATGTGAAATCAATTACAAAAAAAGAAAATTAAATGTTAAATCGTTGTTTTAAATATGGCATAAAAGAGAAACATTCATGAATTAAAAAGGGATTCCGACATGAAATGGTGTATGTCTCTAAGATGTGAATGAAAGGATGAATGATTTTATGAATAACAGGTGACTTATCCTTTCCAAATGCAGGTACGCCAGCCTGTATTTCTGCGCTGGCCTGGAGGACCAGGACAATGAGCTGCTCAGCCTGGAGGTGCTGCACAGATACGTTGAGCTGCTGGATAAATATTTCGGCAACGTGAGTGTTGATCTTATTTTTTATTTTCGTCCAGGGTCGGGGTCGTGAATGTATGCGTTTCCGCTTCAGGAAAGTTGTCCCAAAACGGTTTGCCTCCTCCGTGCAACACGTCCTGCTTCGTTTGCCGATGAATCGAAGGCATTCGTGTTCTTCTTTTGTCACTTCCTGCCTCACAACGAGGAGGTCCCCGGTTCAATTCCGACAGGGGGGGTCTTTCTTTGTGGAGTCTCAACTTTCTCCCCGTGTCTGCATGGGGTTCCTCCGGGTTCTCTGAGTTCCTGCAACAGTCCAAAAATATAAAGGAGATACACTGGACACCTTAAATTGTCCACAAGTGTCAATGAGAGGGTGAATGGATGTATGTCTTTCTATGATGTGGGAATGAATGAGTGAATGGTTGTATGTCTCTGTGACATAAATGTCTTTTCTTTCTTCTTCTTCTTTCTATGACATGAAGGAGAGGGTGAACGTTTGAATGATGATATGATGTGTGAATTAGAGGGTGAATAGTTTTATGTCTACATGTCGTGAATGACAGAGTGAACATTTGAATGTCTAAGTGATGTCTGAATGAGAGGATGATTAGTTGTACATCACCATATGAGGTGTAGATGAATGAGTGAATGGTTGTATATCTCGGTATGATGTTTGAATGAATGAGTGAATGAATGGTTCTATGTCTGTATATAGTGTTTGAATATCCATATGACGTGTGAATGACAGGATGAATAGTTGTATATCACTATATTAGGTTTAGATCTGTGAATGAGTGAATGGTTTTATGTCTATACAAGGTCTGAATGAGAGGATGGTTAGTTGTACATCACTATATGAGGTGTAGATGAATGAGTGAATGGTTGTATGTCTATACAGCGTGTGGATGATTCAATACCTCTGTGTCAGGGGTGCCCAACACGTCACTCCTGATCTACTGGTCGATCGCAAAGGCAATGCGGGTCGATGGTGGAGCCCTGCCTTTGAAAATAAACTCCCGTAAAAAAAAATGCCCACCGCGAGCCACAGAATGCACTCCAGTACAGGAAGTGTGGGTAGATCGCATGTCATTAAAAATAGCTGGTAGGTTAACATCAGTCCCCGACTGCGGCATCGATGGCTTGATTAACATACAGTCCAGCCAATCCAAGATCTCGATCCAAATACCGTTTCACCATGACTGATGAACATTTGGAATTGTGTTTGAGGCTGGCCTGCCTGTCAGTGGACCGAGTCCATTCAGTGCTGGACGTCATCTGTGTAAGACAACGGCCAAAAATGTATTATGCCATGCATGTTCATGCTGTTATGCAAGGGAAACGATACATATTTTGAATATTAAATATACATGGTGTGTATATTTTTATACATATATATATGAAATTATTTTTATTGCCTGTAGATCATTGTGACTTGGTCATTTCAAGAGTAGCTCACATGTGAATGAAAGGGTGAATAGTTGTACATTACTATATTAGGTGTAGATGAACGAGTGAATGATTGTATGTCTCAAAATTACATGAATGTGAGTGTGAACATTTGGATGTTTATATGACCTGTGAATGAGAGAGTGAATGGTTGTATGCCTCTTAATGACCCGTGAATGAATGAGTGAATGGTCGCGTGTGATGTGTGAATGAGAGGATTAATAGTTGTACATCAATATATGAGGTGCAGATGAATGATTGAATTGTGGTATGTCTCCATAAAACATGTTCAATGAGAGAGTGACTGATTGTATGTCTCTTTGATCGACTGGCGACCCCCCTGCAACCCTGAGCGCAGGATAAGCGATACATCAAGAGAATGAATGAATGAATCTCTTCTAAAAGAAAGAAGGAAAAAAACTAACAAGCCACTGGAAAAAAAGGGTGAATACAATTTTTTAAATAAAAGGATCGTATTTTTTCTCTTAATTTCCCTCGGGTTTACGTTCTCGGCCTGTCAGCAGGGGTGTAATTCCCCCGGTGACCAGTAGGGGGTGGGGGGAACACACAGGAGAACAACACTATTTTCAAAACAAGGGTCTTGTTCATCAGGGGCCTTTAATGAGTGGAAGAGGGAAAAAATAGAAAGATGATGTAAAGTAAGATCCCCGGTTACATCACGGATGCAGCAGCATGGCAAGGATGGGAAACAAGAGGTGTGGGATTGCAGCAGGCAGGCGAGATGGAGAGGTGGAGGAAGAGGAGGAGGAGGAGGAGGAGGAGGAGGAGGAGGGGGAAGGGATGACCGAGAGCACGTAGCCTTGAAGCGTGGGCGGGAAGACAAAAGGAAGTGATTCTAAAATACTACATGTCAAGTAAAAGGCTGGCGAGCTGGAGGAGATGGACGGATAGGATCAGGCTAATATCTGGTGGCGTCAGGGGGCGGATTTAGACCGAGGCAACACATTAGCTGGGGGGGGGAATGCACAACGGGCTTTTAATAGGAGCTCTCAGGCGAAAGGAATTTTAATGCACAGGCATAGAATTCCACGGCCGTGGCGATCGGAGGCCCCATTACCCGGTGAGATACCGTCGGACGCCGATGGGGTTTTTCGGGGAAAAAGCGAGTCTGGGGGGGAAATCTCCCGGAGGAGAGCGGCAGGTTTCTGAGTCAGCTGAGCGCGCTAATGGACGTGGGATCGGCGGACAGGCCGACCAGGGCGAGGCGTGATCGGATCGATGTGGAAGACGGTCAGAGGTGGTGAGCAAGCGGGGGAAAGGAAGCATGGGTGGTGTCGTAGCTCGGGGCTCAGATCCGGCTGCAACTCAGGCAAAAAAAAAAAAGGACAGCAAGAAAGGGATGGGAAACAGATCACAAACAGTCAATTTAAAAAGTGAGACGTGACGAATCGCTGGTGGCGGACAGGAGACCCTGTCAATCACAGGGACTCATCCAACCATTCACGCTGGCCATTCTCGAATACCGTTCCAGGAACTCGCCTCCTCCTCCTGCTGGGGAACTTTTTCGTTTTGCATTCTCACAGGCATTGAGGGGCATCCTTTAGCAGCACACCCAAAACCAAACCGCTGAAGAAGAAGAAGAAGAAGAAGAACAAGAGGAAGGCGGCATGGACACTGTGAAGATGGACACTGCCACACGTCCATGCTCTGCACGGCAGGAATAATAACCATGGCCTATCAGACGGGTTGAAGTGTTTTTATCTTCTCCGTGCGCTGCTTCGCCGTGTGAAGAACCCCATAAGCCAGGGGTCCTCAACCGCAGGTACCGCTGCACGGATCATTTGGTAGTGGTCCGCAAAGCAAATCTTTCTCGGTACAAATAATACTTTTTTCATTCGACCTTTAGAATCTTATTTTGAAAAACCGCTGTTTCCACCTTTGCCTTACTGCCTCACTTCACTCTGTCGCGCCATTTCACACATCAGCTACCACAAGCTAGCCCTTAGTCAGTCACTGGAGAGCTTTTCCGGGAGGGAACGAGCAAACGATGAGACGGCAGAAGCGTCGCAGACTGCCAGCTAAAAGAAAGATTCATTTTAAAGAAAATATCAAGATTCCTTGCTAAGTTATGGGTTCATCGCAGCAGGCAATACACAAGCTCCGCCCCCGCTCTGCATTATTTATATCCCATCACCCCACATCATCTAGTAGCGGGGAAACAAGCCCACGGCTCCCACTGACTCTACATTATGTTGAATTGATATTATCGTGTGAAATTATTGTAATTGCCTAATATAAAGCGTGATGGTTGCATTCAGATTAAATACTGAGGTCCGCTGAAACATTTTCACGCATAAAACCAGTCCCTGGTACAAAAAAGATTGGGAATCACAGCCGTAAGCCATCCGCTAACTCCACACTTATTTTGGCCAAAATGTTGATGTCCCTCTGCGAGTCCTGGAACCCCCTCTGTGTCGTAGCTCGGACAGCTCCGTCGGCCCATTTCCCGCTGCTTTTGTCGAAGGAAAACATGCTGACCAGTGAACACCTCCGTTCAGTTTATTTTTCTCAGACATTCAGACAGTTCCAGGCACTTCACAACAAGATAGAAAGGTACATAAGGTCTGAAAAAGGAATCGGCAGAAGCCAGAGCTTATAACGCCTACCCTTTAGTTTCCATCTAAACTTAAGTAGCTTCTACACACAGGTCGAAATAAGAAATTTACTCTGATAATTAATTGCTGCTGTCCGCATTCACAATCAACATAAGTTTGAATAGTATTCCTCTTGAGTACAGTTTTAAAGTGTCTTAATATTCTACAGTCCTTTAAATCTACAGCCAGCTCATTGACGATGTTTACTCCAACAACAGAAACACAATGCATTTTTTCCATTTGTTTGAACAGTGGGCTTTTTTTTTTAAATATCTTGTCCTTTCAACGGACACACACTGTCCCTCCACTGAAACATCTTCTGAATCTGATTGGGGAATTGATTATTCTTTTTTTAAAACATAAATTGTGCAGTTTGGAAGAATACTATGTCCTTCAATTTCAAAGCTTTTTTTTTTCAGGTGAAAAGTTTATTTGCATGTTCCCCATATCCAGCTTTATTTTATTTATTTTTTTGTTTTTATTTTTATATCCACCTTTTTAAAAAAAAAGGTAATGGACGTCGGCTTCCACTTGTCACCAAGCACCCGAGTCACATGAGTTACCATGAAACCGTCAGAGGAATAAGAGCTAAAATAGTTCTAGGAGCTGAGGTCCCTGGTTCCTATGCTGTCCGGGTGCACGGAGGAACGGCCTAGTTCCTGAAGAGGTTCTAGGAACCGCAAAAAGTTCCTCCAGTGCAAAAAGGGCTATTCATAGTTTAGAGGCTTGTGTTCGTCCAGTGCATGTTTTTGGGCCGTGAGGAGGAAGACGGAGAACAAATGTTAGAATGTGGATGCTGAATGTGAAGCCGATTGAGAAGGATGGATGGAAACGTGTGTGTGTGTGTGTGTGTGCGTGTGTGTCTCAGGTGTGCGAGCTGGACATCATTTTCAACTTTGAGAAGGCGTACTACATCCTGGACGAGTTCCTGATGGGCGGGGAGATCCTGGAGACCTCCAAAGTGGCCGTGGGTTCTGCGATGGAGGAGGCCGACACCTTCCAGGAGGTGGTTTCTCACGCGGCTCCTCTGAACGCGTTCCATCTGTGACTCCTCTCCGACACGTGTCTCCCTCTCTTCTGCTTGCAGACGATGGAGGAGTATTTGAACAAACCCACGTACTGAGCCGGAAGGCGGGCCGCTTCGGATTGAAGGTTCAACACCACGCCCTACTTGCTGTTCATCTCCATAAGCAGCTGGGGGAGGGGGGTTAACATCTGTTAACATCTGGATTCATTCATTCATTCATTCATTATCTATACAATTATCCTGCACTTGGGGTCGCAGAGTTGCTGGACCCTATCCCAACTGTGATTGGCCAAGAGGCAGGGTTCACCCTGGACCGGTCACCTGTCAATCACAGAGCCTTATATAAATATATATATATACATAGAAAGAGAGAGAGAGACATACAACGATTCACTCTGTCATTCACAATTATATAGGTAAATACATCACATGTCATATAGAGGCATACAACCATTCACTCATTCACGCATTATCTAGACACCCATTCATTCATTCACACGTCAAATAGAGACACCCATTAACACATTCATTCACATGTCATGTAGAGACAACATTCACTCCTTCATTCTATTGATAAAAACCCTGCACTCATTTACGCATCATATAGACACTCATTCACCCTCTCATTCACACATCATGAAGAGACCAATGACCATTCACCCTCTCATTCTCCAGAGGTCTGGACAATTCCCTGTTTTTGTCCTGTGGGAGGAAACCGAACCCCCCGGCGGAGTCGAACCAGGGACCTTCTCACTACAAGGCAGAAGAGCTAACGTCTGCATATCCTGCATTATAAATATATCACTAGATGATGCTATCATGGGATGTCGTCATTGTCACATCCGCCTCTCATAAGTGCATTCTGGGTTTTGTATTTATTTGTAGGGGAGCGAGATGTGTGTCATTGAGGTACCGCCAGGGGAGGCAGGAGAGGCTGTGCCTCACTTGCCAATCATGGAAAGAAAAAAATGTAAAATCAACAAAAGAATTAACTGGTTCTATTTATCAGTGACTTGCACTATAAAGCTATTTTTCATTTAACTTCACCAGTTTTAGATTGGTTTTTTTATTCAAAATTGCGAGATTTTCACATTTACTGTTCAAATACTGAGAAAAGACGTGCGGTGAGATCACGGACGGTTGAGCCTCAAGAGTAGCTTGAGATGCAGCGGTTAACTGCTGCCAATCAAATTGTGAATAAGGTCCTGGAAATCTGATTGTGATGAAGTCAGTGCCTCACCAGCCATGAACATCCCCGCACGTCACTGGTGTGTGTGCGTGTATGTGTGCGTGTGTTTGTGTGTGTGTGTGTGTGTTCAAACCCCCTGCCTGTTGCATTTAAAAAAAAAAAAACAATACACCATCAGGGGAAAAAAATAAATAAAGTCAATGCTTTATTAACCTCCAGTATGTCACATATGAACACAGTTAAGAAAGAACGTATCCAAAAAACACAAGGGAATCTAAGGGTTCCAACACTGATCTGGCCGTGTGTGAGTGTGTGTGCGTGTGTGTGCGCGTGTGTGTGCGCGTGTGAGTGTGTGTGTGCGTGCGTGCGTGTGTGTGTGCGTGTGTGTGTGCGTGTGTGTGTGTGTGTGTGTGTAAGGCTGGTGAGTCACAGGTAGTGATGTTGTGCAAAATCAAACACTCATGTTCCTGCTGAATGGGAGGGACTTCTGCGAGCCCACAGAAGAACTGCAGCTGACCGGGCGTGTTAACTTTCAAAATACCTTTATTTGTCTCTTTCCCGTCACCAAAACAATAGATGTGTATATTTATATGAATATATTTCTACAGGGTTATTTATATTCCTCGGGCAGTTTTGGCCTCGCCGTCGCTCTCCTCAGTGTCTGGGTTGAGATAGTTCAGCAGCTTCATCACGGCTTCGTTCTCCAGGCCCTGCGTGGCCGCCTCCCCGTCCTCGGCCCGTCTCTTCGCGCCCGGCCGCCTCTCCGAGTCGGCCTGGTTGAAATAGTCCTGGATGGCCTGCTCGAAAGTCGCCGCCCCGCCGCGGCCCTCCCCGGCCCGCTTCTGTCCAGCCCTGTCGAACGCCGGGTCCGGGAGGTGCGCCAGCATCCGAGCGGCGAGGTACGCCGCCAGCTCGTCCTCGTCGGCGCCGCCGTCGTCGTAGTCGTCCTTCTGGCCGGCGGCGGGTCGCCGCTGCATGGGCGAGGATTCCGACGAGCGCTCGGCGGGAAGGGCGTAAAGTCGTGACGTGGAGCTTCTGTAGGGCTTCCTGACGGGGGCGGGATCGGCGTCGTCCCCCGGGCCTCCCAGCCCGAGGATGCTGAGGATTTCCTCCGTCTGCAGGGTCTGGGGGGTTTTCTGTCTGGCGGGGAGACGCCTGTTGTAGATGTTGGCTTCAGGGATCTTCTTCCTGGAGGACGCCGGCGGGAGCTTGTTCGCCACTCTGGACGAGAAGCTGCCGGCCGGAGACGTGAACCGGTCTGGCGTATCTCTGAATTTGAGCATGTCCATCAGGTCCCCTGGGGGTATCTGGTACTTCTGGGAGATCTGGAGCAGCTGGTAGACGGCTCGCGGGTCCACGCCGTCCCTGTACTGCGACGGCGCCGCCCTCCTCTCCGCCCTCCACTTCTCCTCTTCCTCTATCGCCCTCTTCTGCTCCTCTTCCTCTGTTTTCTCCAGCACTTTCAGAAGGTAGTAGTCGACCAGGTTGGTGTCGTCATCCGGGTCTTTTGACCTCTTGACCGGGAAGTTCTCCTCGTCTTCTTTGTCGTCGAGGTAATCGAGGTTCTGGTCAAACTCGGGCTTGTCCTCCTCTTCCTCCCCCTCCTCCTCCTCCTCCTCCTCCTCCTCCTGGAGAGGACCCCAGTCTGCGAGGTCGTCGTACGCCGCGCTCCTTTCATCCAACATATCTTCGGCCTCCTCTTCGTCGTCCTCCGGCACGGCTTCCTCCGTATCCTCGCGCTTGTGCGCGCTCTTCCCATGCGCGAACCTGTTGAGCTCGTCGAAGACGGACTGCAGCGTGGCGAGGTTCTGCGGCGTGTACTTCTCCTCCACGTTCTCATTGGTGCGCTTGAAGGGACTCTCGCGGCCCCCGTCGTCCCCCTCATCTTCCTCCTCGTCTCCCTCCGCCTCCTCCTCATCCTCGAACATCAGCGGCATCTTCTTGTGCGGCGTGATGCCCTGCGACTTTTGCTGTGCCCGTGGGAAACCGGCGCCCTTGGTGCCCGCCCCTCCTTTGTCGCCGCCGCCCGGCGCGGAGGGACGAAGCGAGGCCGGCTTGGCGGCCTCCTCCGTCTGCTGAAGGGTGCTGAGCACCGCCTGCAGGAGCTCCTCGCTGGTGTCCTCCCCGCCGTCCTCATCCTCTTCCTCGTCCTCGCTCTTGCCGTCAGAGGCCAGCCTCAACATGGCGCGCAGCCTCTCGCCGTTGTCTGCGCGGCCGCCGTCGTAGGGGGGAGGAGCGCGCTGCTGGGAGTCCGTGCCGGATCTCTGGCGGAGGCTCTCGATGTACTCCAAGGCCTTGAGCATGTCGGCGTCGGGGGTCTGGGGGACGTCTCCCCGCTGGGGGTCCGGCTCGCTCCCCCGCAGCCTGTGCTCTCGTAGGGAAGCGGCCGAGGAGCCAAGGCACAGCAGGGCCAGCAGGAGGCTGGCGGAGCAGACGGACAGGGAGGGGCTGGGGAGGGACGGCATGGTGACGTCTGCGGAGGAACGACAACGTGTCAGAGCCGACCTTTATGCCGCACGCTAACGGGGTCGCCGCGGTTACCGTGCAGGCATCCATTTAATTCACCTTTCTGTTTTTTTTTTTAATCTCTATTTTTAGTCGCATTTTCCAGGTTCAAACCAGGTCACTGGAATTTTTGTCATGTTTTTTCTAGGAGACTTTTCTCTTGATGCAATGACCCAAATGAGAAATGAGAGACAGACGGTTGATTAATCGCAGATTTAATCAATATTAAAAGGTGTGATAATCGGACTCTGCCCCCCCCCCCCCCCCCCCCCCCCCCCCCCCCCCTCCGGCCTCTCTTCTTTCCCCCTCCCTGCCCCCCCCCGTCCGCCCCCACCCCCACACCCCCCCCACGCCGCCCCCCCGCGGCCGCCCCCCCCCGCCCCCCCGAGCCCCC
>CAAKHD010012286.1:0-30912 GCA_901007705.1 Fistularia tabacaria
TATGCAGAATAATGACTTTTATTAGGCCAGTGCCATTATTCTGGGTATTATTATATTATGCCTCAAGGGTGAGTGTGTATATATGAAAACACAGTGATGAATCTAATAGTTAAATCAAAGTCACTAAACAGCTTCAGAAGAATTTTATCAATTCTTAATGTGTCGAAAACAGGCTGCAAGAGACAGATTCATCAATATTCAGATTGGATGCTGCTCACTCTGATGGCACCGGGCGTGGTATAGATGTGTTACCTTGAAATGGGGAGAGGTCTACCTCAGCCCAGTTGTAACTGCTAGCAATCCGGCAGCTCTCCTTAAGCCAGTCCAGGTTAGGGTACCAATCAGATGACATGCCTAGTAAACAAACACACACAGACAAACACAGAAAGGGACATGTTGAGGTATTTACTTTATTGGCTTAATAACTGCAGTATCTTTAAAATGCAGGTAGAAAGAAGCAGCTGGCCTTCTTGGTACTGCAGGCCAGAACCAATAGCTATTTGACTTCTATGCTTAATAGAGATTAATAACTATGTTACAAAGGAAACTACCATTGATTTACTCACATATTTAAATGACAGTTAGAATGTAAATATGAAACCATGCATGATGGTTTTAAAATCAAACAGAAAAGCCAAATGATCAATATTGAAGAATTAAAGCATTATCTGAAACGTTCAGTAATCAACCACAAGGGGGTATAATTTCACATGGAAAATTTTCAGCTCAACCTTGTGCTTCTGGGGGAAAAAAAAAAAGCTTACCACAGTCTTCACCACCACAAACTAAACAACAATAGATTCTCAGGCCATGGATCAAAGACAGGGGGATTGCTTTCATTCATTCTCAGCTTTATGGAGGGAAATACTAACCTAGATAAATATTATCTGAATAGTCCTTTTCTCTGGCCTAAGAGCTGTATTGCAGAAACCCACATGGCAGGAAAAATTGACTAGAAATATGAGGATAAAAAGCCCCTGAAAAAGCCTCTGTATCACCCATCCTCATTATATGTTATGCTCTGGGACCTGGAGGAGGAAAATTATAAAAATAAATGCAATGAATATATGCAGAGACAGGTTTTTAGCGAGTTAGGTAAAGCTATAGAGAAACCATTTACTTTGCATTCCATCAATACTTATTAAATATGAAATTTAAACAAACTATAGTGTGCATTTGCACACAGTGTTCCATTCTCGAGAACCAGGAAAATGATTTGCAAAGAAAATAGATGAATGCTGTTGCATTATGCATCCTTCCAGCAAGTTCTTCTTCTTTCCCATAAGTGTGTGATAAGCAGTAGAAATGTTTAGAATGACTTTAAACCAGCTGATTGATCAACACAGACAAAACAAAGAAACAACATTAGAAAAAAATATTCCACTGTTGCAAAGCAAGTGGCACAGGGAATATGCACATTAACAAAATCACAGCTGACAAAGTGCTAGACTGCCAGAAATAAAGACAAAACACTAAGCTTATAATTCAGAAACCCTTCAAATATACTCAACAGTTTCCATACTAGTTGATTTTGCATCTAGATTACATCCCTACAACTAGGATTTTCTGAATTTACAATCCTCTGAACACCTACAAAAGGAAAGGCAAGTTCTCTTTTCTCTGACACTGTGTGATGTTGCATACACTTATGATAGACACCGTATGGTATCTTAATTCTTAAATAATCTATCTATAGTGAGATAATCTACACGTTTTTGATGACACGTGTATCTGAATAGAAAATGCGCGATAACAATGTCAATTTCACCAGCATCCTAACTGTGTTATTCATATGGAACTGACAGTGGACCGTTTTTTTTCACCAAATGCAAGAGTCATAAATATGTTTTCATCCAATTTAACCGATTGTACTGAAGGCCCATATCACCCTACACCACTGCACTGATAGCTGCAGGTGCAGACGCACATGGTACCTGACTTACAGAAATAAATACCCTTCCAACCTCCGATTTTGTTGAATTTATATAACAATGTTGAGTGTCTAACATTCAAAGTAAAGTGGCAACATCATTATCATTGAATCCTTCATCAAGCTTAATCCCCATCATCACAATGTGGTGCTGGTAATATTTTGTTTGTTTTATGTCCATGGTGAAGGCTGATGGCAAACTAACGGTTGACTTTAATTTTCAACTCTAGGTTTAATTTTCGAAATTGATGTTCGGAAACTATTAAAAGTAAGTCATTTTCAAATCATATGGTTTCAGCCTTTAAGATCGTTTAAAGTCCCCTTCTGTCTGTTCCTCACCTGTAGTAGGGCAGCTCTGTCCACTGTGACTCTGGTGGGAGAGAGATGGGTGTGCTTGGTGCTGGCTAAGCTGGCTGTGAGAGTGGTGCTGGCTGTGGGTGGAGTGAGGAGAAAGGTGCTGCTGAGGGTGGTGAGGGTGGTGTGATGCCGGGCCATGGCTGTGTTGGTGGTGGTGGCTGCTGCCACTTCCAGTTCCAGGGGAGTGCTGGTAGGAGCACGCAGTCCGGGGCTGCTGGCTCGTGTCACCAGCCATGCCCATTAAACCTTTGAGAATAATAGAAGTAGTACTAAATATAGAGGTAAATGTATGTGAGTACTTTGAAAAAAAAAGCTGGAAGAGAAAAGTAATTTCTCACAATTTATTTTACATCATTAATATTCTATAGTATATCATTAATACTAAACTACCTCACTCATAAACCAAAATCCATTAACAGTGCAATTGGATAGAAATAGATTTATACGATAAAAAGCAATAGCAGGTACACAATATAAGCAATAAAACTAGTTTCTGGTTTATTTCAAAAAATGTAAAATTAAGTTAAGAAAAAAATAAAATTTTATGCTGTATCAAAAATGTTTTAAAATCTTGTCATATTATCATATAGCAAAATTTAAGCCTTTGGGACAGTAGCCTTATTCATATAAGGGATCTTGAGAGTAAAAGTACAGATCCCGGGGGGGGGGTTGCGTAAATGCAGTATATTTGCACTAATAATGTTACTTGTTTCATTTCCAAAACAACACGGATAATGTGTACAAATTATTTTTCACTCAAGAAAAATACTTGGAAAAGCAACATTTGCTGTTAATCTTCCGAAAAAGGTTGTATTCATTCAGTCTCAATTCCGAAAAATTATTCCAGAGTGGAAGAGGTCATTCTAGAATTCAGGCTTAGCTGATGGTTGTTATTATGACAATTCTATTTACGTTCATAACTAAGCAAATTTTTTAAAAGCTGTTCAAAAATTGAATACCTCTAAGTGTAAACATGGAGATGACATGAAGCATGTCAGCCTGGAAACTTCATGCTCACTCAGAATTTTGACTTTTTGTTGAGTTTTTCAACTATTCCTTTTATCTATCGGTTCGCATCATTGCAAGAGAGAAGCTCCTGCTGCAATATTAAAAATAAGGTTCCTCCAAAGATCGCTGAAACTAAAGTACAATGACCAAAAAATCAGAAGGGAATTAATGAGTTTAGCAATTCTGTGTGAGCGGGTTTTCACTGCTGCCATCACGGTGTCTTCTTGCTTTACCTGCTTGTTAAAAAATTGTAATTATTAATAACCTATAATCCCCTCTGCTAATGCAGAGATTTATTGCTGTCTTTCAGTGCTTCGCAAACATAGTTTTGTTGCTTAATTTTCCATTTATTTGAAGTCCACATACAACTTGTAAATATCTAGGGAATGCTTTTTTTCTTTTTCGTTCATTATTTTAAAACATTAGGTCATTAAGAAGAGCAATGACTTAAAGGGGAAAAAAAAAAATTCAATATTGCCCTTGCTTCTAAATACCTCTGACATCATGTAAATCTCTGATAATTCAAGCTTGCTTGTATAATAACTGTATTACTATTATACATTGCATATTTTAAATGTTTTTCTGAAAACATCTCAAAATCTACAATGCAGCCTCAGGGCAGCACAGGCCAGTGTCTCCCTAAGCCGGTCCCAAGCCCTGATAAATGCAGAGGGTTGCGTCAGGAAGGGCATCCGGCGTAAAACTTTTGCCAAAACAACAAAATATGCAAATTCTAACCAAAGAATTTCATACCGGATCGGTCGAGGCCCGGGTTAACAACGACCGCCATTGGTGCCGATAACCTACAGGGTACCAGTGGAAATTGGGCAACTGTGGGTCGAAGAAGGAGAGGAGGAAGGCGTGTTCGGAAGCAGAGAAAGAAGAGGAAAGGCAAGAGTCGAGGACTGAGAGTAGGGACTTTGAATATTGGGACGATGACAGGAAAAGGTAGAGAGTTGGTTTACATAATGCAGAGAAGGAAGGTGGATATACTGTGTGTCCAGGAGACCAGATGGAAAGATAGTAAGGCTAGAAGATTGGGAGCAGGTTTTAAGCTGTACGATCATGGTACTGACAGGAGGAAAAATGGAATAGGAATTATCTTGAAAGAAGAGTTTGTTAGGAATGTTCTGGAGGTGAAAAGAATGTCAGATAGACTTATGAGCCTGAAACTAGAAATTGAAGGTGTGATGCTCGATGTTGTTAATGGCTATGCCCCACAGGTAGGATGTGAGTTCGAGGAGAAGTTCTGGAAAGAGTGAAATGAATTGATGAAGAATATCCCCAGAAATGAGAGAGTGGTAATTGGGGCAGACTTCAATGGACATGTTGGTGCAGGCAATAGAGGTGATGAAGAAGTGATGGGCAGGTTTTGTATCCAGGATAGGAATGCAGAGGGACATATGCTGGTAGACTTTGCAAGAAAAGACAGGACACAGGGTAACTTATAAGAGCGGAGGTAGGAGCACGCAGGTAGACTACATCTTGTATAGACGAGGTAATCTCAAAGAGATCAGTGACTGTAAAGTGGTAGTGGTAGGTGAGAGTGTAGCCAGACAGCATAGGATGGTGGTTTGTAGGATGACTCTGATGACAAGGAAGATCAAGAGGACAAAGGCAGAGCAGAGGACAAAGTGGTGGAAGCTGAAAGGGGAGGAGTGTTGTATGGTTTTCAGGGAGGAGATGAGAAAGGCTCTTGGTGGTCAGGGAGAGCTTCCAGATGACTGGACAACTGCAGCTAATGTGATCAGGGAGACAGGTCGGAGAGTACGTGGTGTGTCATCTGGAAGGAAAGAGGATAAGGAGACCAGGTGGTGCAATGAGGAAGTGCAGCAGTGTATACAGAGAAAGTGATTAACAAGAGTGGGACACTGAGGGGACTGAAGAAAACAGACAGGAGTACAGGAAGATGCAGCATGAGGTAAAGATAGAGGTGGCAAAGGCAAAACAAAGGGCATACGATGACTTGTCTGCTCAGTTGGACAGTAAGGAGGGAGAGACTGATTTATACAGGTTGGCAAAACAGAGATAGAGACGGAAAGGATGTACAGCAGGTCCGTGTGATTAATGATATAGAGGAAAATGTTTTGACAGATGCTAGAAGAGTGATGGGAAGATGGAAAGAGTACTTTGAAGAGCTGATTAAATGAGGAAAATGAAAGAGAGGAAGGGTAAAAGAGCTGACTATTGTAGATCACAAAGTAGCAGAAATTAGTAAAAGTGAGTTGAGGAGGACACTGAAGACAATGAAGAATGGAAAGGCAGTTGGTCCCGATGATATACCTGTGGAGGTATAGAAGTGTCTAGGAGAGGCAGCGGTAGAGTTTCTGGCTAGATTATTCAACAGGATCTTAGAAAGAGAGAAGATGCCTGAGGAGTGGGGAAGAAGTGTGATGGTGCCCATTTTTAAGAATAAGGGGGACGTGCAGAATTGCAATAACTATAGAGGTATAAAGTTGATGAGCCATACAATGAAGTTATGGGAGAGAGTAGTGGAAACTAGACTGCGAACAGAAGTCAGTATTTGTGAGCAGCAGTATGGCTTCATGCCTAGAAAGAGTACTACAGATGCAGTATTCGCTTTGAGAATGCTGATGGAGAAGTACAGAGAAGGTGAGAGGGAACTGCAATGCGCTTTTGTAGACCTAGGAAAAGCATATGATAGGGTGCCGAGAGAAGAATTCTGGTATTGTATGAGGAAGTCTAGAGTAGAAGAGAAGTATGTTAGACGGGTCCAGGACATGTATGCTGGTTGTGAGACAGTGGTGAAGTGTGCTGTAGGTGTAACATTCATCAGGGATCAGCTCTGAGCCCCTTCTTATTTGCAGTGGTGATGGACAGGCTGACAGATATGGTTAGACAGAAATCTCCATGGACCATGATGTTTGCAGATGACATTGTGATCTGTAGTGAGAACAGGGAGCAGGTTGAGGAAAATCTTGAGAGGTGGAGGTTTGCTCTGGAAAGGAGAGGAATGAAGGTTAGTCGCAGCAAAACAGAATATATGTGTGTGAATGAGAGGAACCCCGGGTGGAACGGTGAGGCTACAGGGTGTGGAGATCAAGAAGTTGGAGGATTTCAAGTCTTAGGGTCAACAGTCCAGAGCAATGGAGAGTGTGGAAAAGAGGTAAAGAAACAGGTTCAAGCAGGTTGGAATGGGTAGAGAAAAGTTTCAGGGGTTCTATTTGACAGAAGAATACCAGCCAGAATGAAAGGAAAGGTGTAGAAAACAGTGGCGAGACCAGCAATGCTGTATGGTGTAGAGACAGCGGCAGTGAACAAAAGACCGGAGGCAGAGCTGGAGGTAGCAGAGATGAAGATGTTCAGGTTGTCTTAGGGAGTGACGAGGATGGATAGGATCAGGAATGAGTCCATCAGGGGGACAGCTCATGTTAGATGTTTTGGAGAGAAGGTCAGAGAAGCCAGACTGAGATGGTTCGGTCATGTACAGATGAGGGATAGGGACTATATTGGTAGACAGATACTGGAGTTGGAGATGCCAGGCAGGAGGTCTAGAGGAAGACCGAAGAGAAAATTTATGGACGTAGTGAGAGAGGATATGAAGGTAGTTGGCGTGAGAGATGAGGATACAGAGAATAGGTCTACAAAGGAAAACAAGAAGAAGATTTAAAAATCTACATGTATGCAGTATCTTTATTAAGTATTTTTACATGAGAGGAAACTTATTAATGTAATGTGTACCTGGACTGCGATCACACAGCGCTTACCACATCTGGAGGTTGTCTGTATAACAGTGTGGTTTCTTGGATGGATGTCAATACTTTTTCTACAATGCGCTGATGTCCATGCCTACGTAATTTTCTTATTTTCACTCAGTCTTGTTACCATGCACACCTCCCATTAGAAGCTAGACAGACAAAATATACATCCCTGACAGCTGGAGGGATTTTTAGTATAAATGTGGCATGAAAATATATTCATCCAAAAAGAGAGCTTAAGGCCGGGCACCAAACTGGCTGTTATCAACAGAAGATGAAAGAGATAATGCCACATTGAGAACTAGATTCAATACTAGCTAAGACGTCAAACCAAGATTTGCCCTGAAGGAGAGTGATCAGATCTCGGTGAAGATAATTACCCTAACGTGTGACATCAAAGATCAGACTTGTTATCCTCTACATAGTGCATATTGTATTCAGATTAGATGTAAATACATTATGATTAAACACAATATTTGCAGTCAATGTAGAAGATTTTTTTCAGATATGAGACTGTGTCATATACTTCTTAATTTTTCATTTGTATACATCCTTTTTTTTCAACAAGTGTGTTCATTGTCTCATTTTTTTCTGCATCTGGACCCCTACCACAAACTGAAGGGGACCCTGTCAGAGACAGAATCACGTCAGCAGTTGCAGAGCTCAGCAGAGCGCATCCATCTCGGTTGCAGAACATAAGTGGATGTGTGTGCAGAGAGAACGACGGGAGATGGAAGGTGAGAGGAGGGTGGTGGGCTGGTGGGGGGTCCAAGTGGGAGGAGGCCTAGTGACCTGAAAGCTTCAGGAAGCAATTAGTGAGATGCTTCACAAACTTTCGAACCAATCTAATTAGCTGCTATCAAAGCTGCAGAACCCTTTGCTCTGCTCGACTGCAGATGTGTTTGTCAGTTTTTTCTCCTTCTGATGAATTCTTCTTCCTAATTGCCTTTACTCGTTTGACTGAGCGAGCCATAAAAATGCAGATATGCGGAACAACAGATTGTTTGTTTATTAAAATACAATAGAGCGGGAGTCGTTTGTGAGATTAATTCAGGGGTGCTTTTCATGCTCTAAAACTAATACTAAATTCCTTGCACATTATCATCAATAGTACCCTGAGCTTGACAGATAATCATGTGCATGAAGCTTGATTTACAGGTTGTTGTTTTTTTTTCCAGACACATGTCAGTTCGTACATTAGACAGCTAAACTGACAAGATAAAGTTTTACACAGATACACAAAAGCTGGCTCCCACCTTGCTGCGAGAAAGACTGCTCGAAGACGCACTTATAGAGGCTGCGGAAAGAAGCGCTGAGGTCTTCAAAGTCGGGGAAACAGAGATGCTTGTCCCGTGACTCTGGGACCGGCAAGCCATACTGTGGCTGTGGAGGAGGAGGGGGTGGTGGAGCAGGCTGGGCAGGTTGCTGGAGGCTTAGAGACTGGGATGACGGCTCAGAGTGGCTTGTCACCTTAGGCAGAGAGATGTTAGCAAAGAGACACATATGTGTAAGTAAGATGCTAATATTCTTTGTTCTGTCTACGAAGTGAAAACTTAAACCATCACAGGGTTGTTTATATGAAGGAACTAATGTGATGCTTCCTTTTATGCCTGCTGCTGCAGGTGTTCTCACTTTCCCCACAATGACTCTGCAACATCTCTGGTTGTCTCATAAGGTCAGTTACCCTGTATTTCACTGGTTTTAGCGAATTTCTGTATTCAGATTTTGCAGCGGGACCACAGAGCTTTTTTAAGAAACCCACACTTATCCACACTTGTGAATTTCTAATTTGTTTGCTTTTGAGGAAATGTCAAGGAGAGACCGGAGAGGTTAGGTAGAGAGCTTGTTTAGTTTCTGAGGAGGCGCAGGCATCATGTGATTTACAGACAGCAGACAGAACAGTGAGAAGAGTATGCAGAAAAAAATATTTAGAAAATATAACATACACACATGTTCATGATCCGATGATACTATCAGGAATGTGTCATTTCATACCCAATATTCTTCCTCCTATATATCACATTCTGTATTGGTACATATGGTCTAATTCTCAATTGCCACATCTTGTGCACTAAGACTGCTGTGTCGCTTTAAACCCCTCAAGAAATACAAAACTAGAAAAAAAAACAAAATCCCCCAATTCACTGTTAGAGAAGATAAATTGACCATGCAATAGAGTCAACCAAATGTGAGACTATGAGGCTTTTTTCAGCAGTGGATAGATACCTGTCTATCAATATGGAAGGAGTTAAAGTCTAACTATCACCTTGCTGTATTTACAAATAAATTAGAATTTCAAAAGGAAGCACAGCATTGTGGGTCAAAGCTAAATAACAAACTGGAATAACAAACTTCATAAGCAACCTTTTTTTTTTTATTTGCTCACTTCAGATAATAACAAATAACATTTTCTTCTTACTTTTGCTCTTCACAGAAGACCTCCATTAGCAAAATCACACAAGAAGAAAAAATTTTATTCTGTGAACCCAGTTTCTTCCACCATCATTAGTCTGCTGCTATCCCACCCATCATCCTCCTTAATATCGAACTCACATCTACAAGAACACTGCTTCTATCCCTTTGCTCTACAAATATAAATCATTGTCAGATACCTCCCTCATGCTTCCGATACCATTCAATAAAAGCACCCTTTCTATCCACTCTTTCTTGGTGTCTTTGAGATCACTGCCATTGATGTCACCACTAATCACCGTCAGTCAAGAGGGTATCACCTGCGCCAGGTAATGAGGCAGAACTAACCTCGATCCCACTGGACTAGACCGCAGATGAGGCCCGAAATGATTGGAGGAGAAGGGCAAGGGACGGAGGAGGCAATACGAGGAGGAAGAAAACAAAAGATGGCCTCTCGAAATGAGAGGTTAACGAGATGAGATTGCACTGACCTTTGCTAATGCAGGTGGGAGGTGAACGGGGAAACGTGATTGATGGTAAAAAGGTGAGCAGCTGCTACAAGGGAAAAATAATGAACAGCTGCGAATCTTCAGCACTTCAGTTACTTTGTATCAAATGGCTTTTGACTGAAACTGGCCTTTAAAATTGTATTATAGTTAGTTTAAAAGGATAGACTCAAACACTTTGGCAAACAAGTCAAACATATTACAAGTCTATTAATAGTCTCCATAGTTTCCATAATTAGATTAGACTGAATGGACAGTTCATGACCACAATGATGTACAAGAATACAGATATTAAAATAGCCACAATAAAGGGCTTTGCAGAGCATCAGAGGAAATTTCATACATCTTCCCAATTCAAGCAGTTTGTTGCCTGGGGCCACAGATGCACTCAGGCTGATAGATGAGGAAATAGTTTCCAGAATGTGTGAATTTGCAACTCTGTACTGATCCCTGCCACATTTGCTAATTCACCACAGATAAATAAATACATAGTTGCAGACATCTCCTCCTTTCACACAGCTTGACACCTTGCTATCAGTTCAGTGGTCTCAGCTTTAATCTAATACAATACAGAATAATATGTATGTGATTTCAGGGAACTGAATAGGCTCCCCAAAGACTGGTAAAACGTATTGCATTTGAAGTTTGAACTATAGTTTGAAATGTAAAACCGAAGAACATGTTGTTAGTTGGTTACCACCTTCCCCCATCTGCTTTGGGTGCACCTTCAATACTGACTGCAACAGGCTGTCTGAGCAGCCGAATAAATCATCCAGGTTTTCGTGGGGAATCATAAATTCCAAAAATATTTTTTATTTTGAATGCAGGGAGAAAGCGCAGATATGAAGTTCTGAGGCGGTCTCTTAGCAAGAAGGACAAAATGCCCTTCAAGATATATTTCATTCCTGAAAATATGATCTCTTTATAAAACTGAGTTGACCTCTGTGGATACAAATATTTTTCACCTGAGAAAACCAGAGAAATGTCCTCTTTCTTTTCTGCTCAAAATTCAAAAGCCTAGAAAAGCTTGTCTGCCTGCATTGGCTGTATACAATATGTAGTTTGGGTTGGAGTAAGAAAATGAATGACAGCCTTCCTCCCTTTTACTACCTCTTTCAAATCACCAATGTATACAGGTAAGGCTGATGTCATGTGTTTTTTTTTTAAGTGGAAGTTAAGTCTACTGTTCAATGGGGAGCCCTGAAGGCAATAGCTGAATTGCAAGGTGTAGGTGCAACATAGATGAGGGAAATTCAAGGAACGGGTCAATTTCTTGGGTTAGAAGCAATGCAATGTGTGCTGAGGACAGAAACACACCATTCTCAAACAGGGCTGGAGACCTCAGGCTCGTTTGCACAATGAATGGTGTGATGGTACTGGTTGCCCGCTCCCATGAAATGAAAAGGAAAATTATATTTAAAACGTTTGTTTTCGGCTGATTGCACCCAAACTGTCTGGGAAACAAGCAATATAAAAGAAGTTTGCATGTCAACTTTCAGACAGATTGGCAGAGCATGACAATTTCACAATAAGCCTCACAGTATTCTTTCTTTTTCTCATTTCATTGGAAAAAACAATGGTATTGACCTATTTTCAAACATGAACCTGAAACTGAATGAGGCCTTGTACATAAATAAGTACCTCTTCATTTTTCATTATTTGCCAACATGGTTAATAGACTATTAAAAATGTACATAAGAGGGTTTGGGATTTGCTTGATAATTTTTTAAAGACTGTGTAAACTACTGATACCTGAGACTGAGACTGAAACTACCAGTCATTTGCCAAGCGAACAGTAGGTGGATTTTAAGCTCCCCATTGAACGCGAAGAGAAAAAAAGGGCATGTAAATTAGCTGACTATTTAAAAAAAATTTGCATGTCCATTCATTGCATATACCACCTGAATCTTAATGATTCGTAGCTGCTTTAAAATTGTCCAGTTGCTCTTTGAATTAAACAATTTGCTACCACTGTCAGTTCCTTGTACAGACAGCCATCAAAAGGACGAGCAGCTCCTACCGGTGTGTAGCTGTGGACATTGCTGCCGCTGCTGACAGAAGTGTTCATACTGCTGAGGTTGACAGACGCCAAACTCTGCTCTGAAAGGCTATTGCTCAGGCTCCCACCCAGACTCCCAGGACTCTCACTGCCTTCTGCCTCCGGGTTATACAGTGCTACCTGCACACAGATATACATGTACAAATGTACACACACAGACACTTGGCAGAATCATATTAACTGAACAATAAAGGCAACTACTTGGCCAATGTTCGAGGGCAATGAATCATAGTAATGTCTTCAAAGGCAGTGATTCATGGCTATATTTCCTTTGCTTATTGTTTTACTCTTTTGTTATTAAGTTTACATCTGTCATCTCGAATGATTACCAATGCACCATTTCACTCATGAGGAAATACAGATATTGAAGTACTGGTCTATGGAAATGGCTACTGTTGATGCATGAAAACACCAAACCCATAAATGGTGATTTTGATTAAATGTCCTGACCATGAAGCTTCTCCAAAACCATTACTGCCTTATTTCAGAATCCTTCTTATTTTCTTCTATTTTTGAGTTTGGCATCAAAAAATGCTTCTCTTCAGAGGATCTGTGTATTGTCTTGCAGTGACAGATCACAAAACTTTCAAAAGTGATGCCTCAGGATTATGTTGAATCACAAATCTCTTGTTTAGTTTGACTGTCAGAGCTTGAGAGGCAGAGTGTCAACATTACCTCCAGGCTACATTTAATTGTATAGACAAATTTGAAAATACAGCCTTTAGTAAAGACTCTCTAGGGCAGTCTTCCACCTTGTCAAACATTTTCCGGAGAAAATGAAGAGTATTTAATGGTAAGCATTTTATGTTGGAATCCTAGAAATTTGGGGACTTGGCACTAACTGCGGGGAGTAACCCGACAAAGCTGCTTTGGTTCAAGGATATTATGTTATGATGTTTATGAAGGCATTTGAGGTTAAAATCAATGCATTCAAAAATAAAAGAAGGTCAAATACTTTTCAAGTAATGCTTCAACATTATGTAAAAATCCATCATTTTGGAAAATATTTATATTGGAAATCATCTTACACTACAATCTCTCGAAGGGAAATTAATTTCTATTAGGCAAATTTTTTGACATCATAAAATAGAAACCTCATCAAACAATAAAGGCACTCTCCAAGGCAAACAGAATTTAGCTCAGTAAAAGCGTTACTGAAGAGTGTTATGACAAACTCCTGTGCCTGGAGCACATCACCTGTCTGGAAATGGGAGGGTATCAGTAATGATGACATATGCATTATTGTTAAGGTATTCTTCTTTCTGCTCTGGATAATTGTTTAGAATTTGAAATTAGTGTCAAATAATTTGGGGGATTTTCTTGAAGTAAATAGCAACATCAAAAATACCTTACCTTTGATGGTGACTGATTTACTCATTACGGTTTTTAGTGACTGAATAAACTTAGAAAAACAGCATTTAGTAGTAGTTCAAATATTAAAAATGTTGCATGTATTTAAAATCTCTCTGGAAATGGCAAATTTCACTATCTTATCACAGTGGGCAGCGTATGTGTGTGTTTTGTGCACACTTTGGATAAGTTAGCATACGGTGACCCAAACCCTGCTTCAATCACATATTGTAAGAGAGGGGGAAAAAAATGGTAGTCAGTATTTTTGATTGTTTTTTGCATTTACAGTGTAGTGTAATTTTCAGGGGGAGAGAATATGATTTTGTGATTTCTTTAATCCTCTATGACAATAACCTGACAATCTTTCTGTTATGGGTAAAGCAATACTTTAGTGGTGGTCTATTTCAAGTAGGGGAAAAAATAAAACAAAATGCAGACAATAAATGTGGGTTCACGGCTATATTCAAATCCCTCTTGATACAAATTTACTGTTGGTAAAAGAATTATGGCCTGTTTGTTTGTTTTAATTCCAATAGGATATAATCCAGAGAGTCCTACTTGGATAGTGCTTTAATCCAAAAGAAAGAAGGGAAAATCACCCTGCTTTAATATGCTGGTGCTGATATGGACTTGTTTGGCATTAAAGTATACAGAGTAAAGAATAAGATTACAGGGTTAAACCCCCTGATGCATATACACATACTAATATGTTGATTCAAGTCAGCCATGCAATATGTCAACTATTCATAAATAATGCTTTCACTGTACTGTGTCTGCATGACAGATTTTAGGCTTGTATATACACAGGAGGAAAGCCAAATCAAGATCTATTTAAAAACTTAGGGAAATGAATAAATAAATAACTAAATGAAAAAACAGGAATAAACTTGTTGCTGTGAGTAAAATACAAGAGATATTTGAAACAAATCATGGTCTGACCTCCATTTTACCGAGTCTTACACAAAACAGTATTTATTCCATTCATGCATTTGGACACAAAGACATTTAACCAGGGGCCTGTTGTTATTTCATTTCTTTTAAAAATGAAATGGAAAAAAAAAGGACTTGATGTTATGCTTAAGAGAGGTAATGAATATGTACTATCCAAAGCTCTTGGATTATTCGAAGACCATATGTGTATTAAACACGTCTAATTACTCTACATGCACATAAGTGGAGTAAGTACGGGTTTTTATTTGTATAACTGTACACAATGTGAAGGGCAGCTCACAGAAAACTGTGTTGTAATGAAATTCTTCCAATTTGCTGTCAATCCTTGGTTCATGTTTTGCAAATATATAGAAAAAAATATACATAACCGATTCTTTGTGCGCTCTCGTAAAAAATATGTATGTGTTCTAACTTTTTTGTATGACTTTTATCTCCTGAAGTTGGGAAAGTCAAATTTTGAAAAGATCTATCTCATTCATTCATGCACTCAGGGTCAGGGGGCAGGTGGAGCCAATCCCAGCTGTCATTGGCCGATAGACAGGCTTCACCCTGGACTGGTCGGCATCACAGGGCCACATATAGAGACATACAACCATTCATGCTCTTAATCACATGTCTGGCCAATTTAGACGCTCCAATGAGCCTACTGTATGTTTAGGACTGTTGGAGCAAACAGCAGAACCCAGAAGAAATCCATGCAGACACAGGGAGATCAATCAAACCAGGGACCTTCGTGCGGTGAGGCAGAAAAACTAATCACCTTGAACCTGAATTTTATGGCTTTTAATTGGATGCAAGCAACCAATACCCAAATAACAGAACACCAACAAACCCAAGACTGTTCCTGAGTTACAAGAGCTTCAAACCTTTTTAAACAACCGTAAAATCTAATTATTATAATTCTGCTTCGTCATTCTTATCTTTCAGTTTTCTAATTTAATTCTTGTTCTTATTTCGTACAGGGTGATATATATCATTCTTTTTTATTTCCCAGGAACATTCTTTGAACAAAAGCCCACAAAAAATTGCATGTAAAATAATAATACTGGAAAGATAGCAGTTGAGAGCTGCTGCCTTGGGACAACTTTTCTCTTGCACAAGGTCAAATGTCAGGGTCGTGTACCACATATCATGGTGTTTGTGTGAGTCTCTGTGTTGGCCACATCAGACAGACATTAGAGGTCACAGTAAACACTTAGTCTCTGACCCTCACACAGACTGCCACGCCCAGGTCAGCTTTTGTGTATGTGTGTGTGCCATTGCAAAGATTTCACAGTAAAATGAAGACCTATAAAACACAACACACCCTCAATGCCATAAGAGGAATACACTTTCATTTCTGTTGAAGTTTTCCTGGCATCTTACGCAGTGTCAATATTCAATATCCTGCACCAGAAAGTCAACAGATTTCCTACCATTCCTACATTTGTGTTCCAGCAGACGAAGCAGACGAAGTACCTTTACCTCAGTTTAGAAACAGTATAGTATACACAAAAATACGTAATTACAAGCAACGTAACGAATTGAAAATATTATCTACATTACGGTACAAAAAATACATGTAATGAGACATGTAATGCAGTAGAAGTTTGAAGTAGCAGCGAATTAAAATTTACAGTGGAAGTACTTAGGAGTAAAATTGTACCGGAGTACACTATAAGTGCCTGCAGTGAGTTTCTTTACATCACTATCCACAAAGCAAGGATATAATTTCGAACTGGATGTTCTAACATTTTAAAAAGAGTCAAGTAAGTGGGGAGAAACCAGTAAGGGCATTTCGATTTTCAAAACAGAGATGTGTTTTGTTGTTAAAAATCTGTCTTAATTTGTTGATATTCAGCTATTCTGGCTCAGACTTCCAAATCTCCCCACACCAGTCAGGAAGATGTAGTTTGTGCATAGCCAGACAACTAATGGATGTAAGATAATGTCAATATATTATACGCAAAAAAAAAATCCACCAACCGAAATGGTCTGCTTGTTTGTCTGGAGCGTTTCTCCTGTTTATGTTGCTATTTTCAATTTAGTATCCTTCCAAGATTCTTATTGTAATTTTCTTCATGTACTTCCTGAGAGGCAAAGATCTGTCTTGAAAATTGACTTCTGTTTGTTCTTCCACTTGAGGAATCTAAGGAATCTAAATCATTTTGAATCACTGGAAGATTTGTAATGTCATATCCTAAAAAAAAAAGCAATTTAAATACTTCTGAGGTAATTTTCCACAAAACGTAGAAATAACTTTTTGGCTTGTTTCTTGGAATGGCTTTCATAACAATGGCCTTACTTGCAATGACAGAAACTCTACCTTTGCCTACTGACAAGCTGGTGTCTCACCTTGTTTGTTACAGCATTGATGGCCAGCGTGGGAGACGCCCCTCCTGACAAGATGCAGTCCATCCTCAGAGACTCTGACTCCAGGCTGTAGGGAGTCGATGCCTGAAAGGGGAGCATAGGGTGGAGGCGCAGCCAAACACATTCTGGTATGATTTTGTTTTGCTGACATTGTTCAATCTAGCATTTTTGTAAAAAACAAAACAAAAAACATTTATGAATCCTTTAAGGAGATCAAAACCATAAAAGCCATGTTCATTTCCAACATTCTATCATTTCACAAATACAATACAATGAATGGTGGCTAAAAAACCACTGGCTGATTTAGTTTGCTGTGATTTTTGGTTAAGTATCATTGCAATGTAACCTACAGACACTTACAAAAGACTATAGCCACCTTAGTTTTCTTGCAAGAAGTAGTTAAAATATCTGTTTCCAGAAAAGCTCAAGATACTCCTTTGCACTTAACATGTATCTTATTTGGACCTCAATGTTCATTATATAGAAAAAAGCATAGACATCTTATTTGGACCTAAATGTTCATTATATAGAAAACAGCATAGACATTTTTATATAAAGAAATTCACTTTCACTTATTCATATGACCTAATGACAGGACACAAGTAGAAAAAATTACATTCATGGGATACAATGATGATATGGAGCATTTACAACTTGCTTAATGGACGCCAACAATTCTATGGATTGATTCGACTGCAGAAGATGAAAATTGTGAGACGATAAATAGCAGACAACCAATGTTTTATCATGACATGTCAATCCTGAAATTTTGTACATACAGCAATACATACAGCATACAGCATTGAAGTAACTGACTATTTAATTAACTTTATAATACCTCAATACCCCTATCACAGATGATGCACTTATAATGACAAGAAAAATTAAATGAAGCATTTCATACAAAATAACAAAAAAACAATCACAGACATGTTTATAAATATTTAGGTATTAAAAAAAGAAAGAAACAGGTCAACATGTAGTTTAAACTAAGAAAAATATACATCACTTGATGTTTTAATAAAAATGTATAATTTGTACAAATTTGTATTGCTGTATCAGTATTTAGTTTTTAAACCCTACAAGAAAACATTAAAACATGGTCCTAATTTGAACTGACACTACACGAACATAGCAGGGACCATCTTTCATTTTTACTAGGTGATGAAAAGTAACAAACTTACATAAAGTTGAATGACCCTTTATAAGTCCACTGCATGTATCTTTATATCTTATATAATCTTTATATTAATGCCATAGGCTGTAAAAGACCTTTTAACTCAGTCATAGAAAATGGTTGTTTAATGTTTGTCCTTAGCAACACAAAATATGTTTTAAAAGTGTCTTATCACAAATAATTTAGTCTGTTCATATATGAAAATAAGAGGAAATGTTGTTTCACCTAAAGTCTTTTAAAGGCCTCCCCAACAATTAATATGTGTAAGTATTTGAAAATGATCTCTGCGGTTTAGGAGTATGCAGAGGAGGGTGACAGTAAAAATGAGGCAGGAAATGAATGTGACAGGTTAGGAGAAATGTCTGAATACTGCAAGTTCATGATTATATACCGAGCACCCTGAATCACCAAAGGGCTCAAGGCTCCAATTACAACCTATTTGAGGAATATCTAAACAGCCAGACATTTAAAACTGCCTTGAAAGTGGACACATTTCTTTAACTTCATAAATCTCAAGCATATTTTGCCCAAATTATAACAGAATCTCCTTTTTGCTTGTTCTCACAAATAGCTTAAGTCCTTGGAGAATAGCGATACCTAGAACGAGTCAAACTCAACGAGGGGTTAATTTGGCATCTGAAAATAGAGACATGTTTTTTTTCCCTTTCTTGACTCTTCTCAGGGTTCAAGGCTGCTTGCCTGCCTTCCCTAACTGCTTACAGTAAGAGGATTGGTTGGTAACAATGCAATCTTTAATTTATGATAAACTCCCAAAGAAACAGGTTTTCAGTTCCCCTGGTGGAGGCAGTTACAAAGAAGACAACAGAGAGGTGAACAGATGAGTGGGGAAGGCATTAGGTAGAAGAGGAGAAAGAGGAAGAATAGCTGGAGAGATAATTGAGCAGTGACAGACAGACAGACAGGCACACAGAAAAGCATATAGGCAAATAAAGGCTGTGATTAAGCTAAGGGCACCAGAGATGCAGCTACTAAACTAGACTGCCTGTCTACACATTCATACAATGCATTTATGAAACTGACGTTTAGCCTCGCTGGCAACTTCAAATCTCCATTCGCGCAGAGGCTGTCATCACAAGACTTAAAAGACTGTGTAGCCTAGGTGCAACAAAACCTCAAATGAAACAGTAACATATCTTGCCAACCTTTTTTTTGCCTAAGACAGCGACGCTGCCATAAATCTTAACACTTAAAACCTCCCTGTTTCTCCTTAGCCCGTGTGACAGCCCACAGAGTGTCTGCCAGCAGTTTAAGTGAGGCGTAAGAAAAGGGGTCGAAGGGCCTATCCATGTAAGACGAGATGACAAGGCTCTGAATTAATTAATGTTTGTAATAAAAAAAAAAAATCATTGGTGAAGAAAATATGTCTAACTGCAGCCCGGGGCCTTCTCTGGTAATTAACTGGAACACAAGCCTAGAATATTCTCCCTCTGCTCCGTCTTACTCCTCAGTTATTCTTGCAGCTTCTCTTCTTGTTCTACCTTGATGTCTTTTTTTTTCTTTTCCTCTCTGCATTCAGTCTATGACCCTTCCCTTCCTTTTCTTTCTCTGTCAACTTTCTCCTCGTTTTCCATCTCCCTTCCCATCCCTTTCTTGTTCGTCCAAAGAGGAACTGTGATTGTGCACTTTGTTGCTCCGAGCCTGCCTCTGCTCCCCTGAGAGGCCGGGGCTTCAGCAGGTATACAGGCAGAGAGAGAGAGAGAGAGAGAGCGAGAGAGAGAGAGAGACATAGACAGAGAGTGAGAGAGTGAGAGGAAGAGAGAGAGACTGGCAGACAAACAGATACACAGACAGATGGATAATGATCAAGATACAGATGCAGTGACAGAGACAAAGGGTGAGGAAAAAAGGTAGAAGACCAGTTCTCCTGCTTTATGATTAAAGTGTCTGTGATTTTTTTTCTTATTTTTTTTTACTGAAATGACAAGATGTGCACCGAGATTTACAGAATGAAATGAAAACTTTGTGCCTTCAAGGTCTAGTGTGTGGGAGAGATTACTGGCAGAATGCAATATGATACTCATTACTACAAGTTCATTAGTTAATAATCACCTAAAACAGAAATAGTTTTTTTTTTGTAAATTCATAATCTACTCGGAAGCAGGCCCACAACTATGTGACATCTAAAGTTACAGAGATCTGACAACAAAGGCATGTTTTTTTTAAGATCATTAGCACCATGTCATGATTTCATCTTGTTATCTAACTTACTTAGATGTTTTTTGTAGAGGTCAGTTATTTAAGCTTCTATAACAAAGGCTAGTAGAGTATGTTATAGGGTGCTATTTAAATATCCTGTGTCACATGGTCGAGGGCACATGGTGCAAGTGCCGTTGGGGGTGTGTTGAATTAATTCAAATGAGTTCAAAGATGAATAATTTTGGCTTAAGCCCCTGTGCAAAGCTCAAAGGTGCAACTATTAGTCTCTAAATTACTCATAGGTGTGTTTTAGGCATTACAAGAACGTTCCCAGTCCTGTGTAGGGCCCGGTCCAACAGCACCTTGACATACGTTTTTTTTAAAGCAGGATTGAGAAAGAAATGTTTCTCTGATTTTTCTGGGAAAAACTGAACTGTCCAGTTCATTGGAACTGTTTTTAATTTTCATGGTTTATTCTTCCATCATTAATTATTTTGTGGTTAGATAAAGTGTGTGCTTTGCATAGAAATGAAAAGACAGCGAACTTTGAGATCCACAGTCCACGCAGCCACAAAGATGGTCACTAATCAAGAAAATGACAACTATGCTTGATAGAAATGCTTTGTTGTGCCTTGAACTCTGCCCTATTCTGTTTTTAACTGCATTAACTGTATATTTGCACTGATTATGCCAGGAGTCAGCTGACAGAGCCAGAGCGGTCCATCATAGTTCCTACAATAACAAAAATTTCCGCAGACAATATAAGGACATGAAGAGGACAGGAATGCAGTGTTGAGAAGAGAATATTTTCAAGTTATCATCTTTCGGCCACTTATGGCCACTATAGAAATGAAGAGCTTGTGAGAAAGTGTTACGTGTTCCACAGAGGCATAGCCAAGGGAAGACAGCCTGACCCAAGATCATTATATCATTAGTTATCATGATAGCTTTGTCGAAGTTTGGAGGTGATGGTGTGGTGCACACTGAGGGGAATGGCCTCTCACCCCTCCGACTCGGACTAGGGGCTGGGGGACATGGCTCAAGCTGGGGGTATATATGTGACCCGGATATGCACTGTCGTTGTTGTTGTATAGTGCTATGGTGGTGCTCATGATTAAAGACAATCTCATCAAAGACTCCAAGGCTCCGTCATCGATTATTCCTTGCCGAGCACCGCAATGGGATTTTTTCCTGTGTTATTAACGCCTCTAAGCATTTCAAGAAAACCCAACATATGTTATTTCTCACAAAATCATTATTGAGTTGTGTGGTTATTTAATCACAGAATTAATCAAAAAATAGAACAAACATAATTAACAATTTGAAAAAAATCAAGCCTCAAATTAGTTGTTGAATATTGATGGCTTTCAACGACTGTCAGACGAGCATCTTTGTTCAATATAAAAATCTTTGCTAAATGTGACATTTTAACCAAGCAGAATGTTCTTTTCTTTAGATTGTCATGGTAATTGTTTTTACCAGCCTGTTATCCAGCATGTTTGTTCTGTTGCCCAGGTTCTCATTTTCACATCCCAAGTAAACTATTGCTGCAACAGTATCACTCAACCAAAGATGCGGGAGAAAGACAGTTACTGTTGGAGCAGTCTGTGCTCTAGAGGATCCAGCACAGGCATCTTCAAATAAAGGGTGTTTCGTAAGCACACTGGCTAAAGGATGCTAAGTATTGTGTCTTGTAAAACACTTAATAAAGGGGAAAAAACAAGTGTCATTACTGATAATAATAAGTAATACATAACTTAAAAAATAAAGACAACAATAGCTTCTTTAAAAGTTATATTCCTTTCCAGACTAGTATTATAATTAAATTTTGTTGAAAATGGGAATTCCATATTGGCTTGGCTGAATTCCATATCTGTTTGAACAGTTTAGAATTTCTCTTAATATGGCAATGATCAATTTTATGAGTGAATGAATACACTGCTAAGCTGAAGGAACACTTACATGTGATAAAATATAGTCAAGGTGAAAACAAGAGACACAGAGAGACAGCGGTGACAGCAGGTCTGGCATGTATCATGGAACTCACTCTGTTCAATCTTTGTATTCAGATCCTGGGGTTCATGGCTGAACAGCAGCTGCAATGTGCTGAGGTGATGCATGGTTACATGTATTTATAGCTGCAGCTGCTGTCAATCAAATCCACCAAATCAAATTTTATTCCTACCTCTGTTCTTTTGCATGTACTCTGATGCCTGTACCTGCTGTTTTGTGACATTTCGAACACTGCAAATTCAGCATCCCGTGGTTCCTACAACATCTTGTTTTAGAATAATATGCAGTATACCAAGGTATGTCACTGTTCAAATCAAGATGATGTACTTCTGTCAGTCATATGCATGAGCTTGTAGAATTCTGTGGCAGTGAAGGTTGACAAATTTGTAAGCTATTGTCAGTCAAAAGATACCCTATCATCAGATCCTATTATTATAACAGGTCTAATTAAAAAAAAAAAAAAAAGTCATAATGGCCTATTTCATATATGAATAACAGTATTCAGCTGAAGTAAATTTATAGTCAATTTAAATTTGAAATATCCATTGTATTGTATATCCAGATCTGTTGAGATGTTATTATTACACAGAAAGGGCAGCTTTCCCTTCATGTCAGGTGTTTGGAGAAGCTTTTCCCAATCCAATTACATTTTTTCTCTCACAGATACAGCATGAATATTTCCTCACACGATGCTCATTTTGGCCCCATTGTGGATGTTAAGTTCAACTCGGGAGTAAGTAAAGGATTTATTTAAGAATTTGGAGGATAAATATGAAATGTTATTGTTACAGAAAATACCCCAATGAACAAGTGTGAAAGCCTTTACTTTAGTAATAACTGTACTAACATTTGTCATCCGTGAAACACTGCTGAAACCAATGAACTTAGGAAGCCCATATAATGTTGCAATGAGTATTTACCCGTTCTCCTGACCGTGGTCTCTTCTTTGGCCTGCTGGGTGCTGTGTCCTCTTTAGGATTGGTGTCAATGGCCCAATAGGAACCCTGAAGATGGACACAAGTACAGTTAACAGTTACGCCTTGTGGTTTGAGGATAACTGCCATCTTCTCTTATCACTTGTTTTTTATTGCTCTGAATGTTATGCTGCAGTTTTTAATTTCTTTTGAGTTTCAGGCAGTTGTGGGACAGTTCTCAAATTACTGATTCGTATTACCTAAAAACACAATAGGAGACAGACGTTATCATAAAATATCAATACCATAGAATATATTATTTATATATTGGGGGCACCGTGGTGCAGGAGGTATTGCGGTCGTCCTGGTTCAATTCCCAGCTCCTTCTGACGTGTCGAAGTGTTGTTGAGCAAGACACTCAACCCCTAACTGGGGCTGCTAGTTGGCAGTAGACTGCTCATGGTTCTTCCATGACGGGTTAAATGCAGAGAACGAATTTCCCCAGGGGGATTAATAAAGTACACATTATCATTATTATTCATGAAACTTCTTCCATTGCCCTTACAGGACCCCATTTGTTTATGATACACGTAACCATCAAAAAGAAAAAAATCTATTATAACTAAAAATCTAATGGTAAATCCAACATTGGAAAACTCAACCAAACGCAAGTCATCAAGTGTTTAATCTGGAATTGGGCAAATCCCGTTACCCAACAGGAGCACAGCAGAAGGCCAATAGTAGTCAGTGAATGCATAGAAAATATTGTAGTGACATAAAGCTTTACGGTTAGTTTTTCATTACAATCATATAGATATATAGGATTCAATCAATAAACATTGATGATATAAATGGATAACAAATTACAGACAGCATATAAAACACCACATGCACTGAATTGTTAGGCATGAAATTAAAAAATTAAAACCCTCAAAAACTATGAAAGGACCAACTGCAACTAGACCCTTAATTTTTTCCTGGTCTAGGTTTTTACTCATTTCACTTTTTACCTTTCCGACCATAGAGGTCCAAATCTGCTGAAAGAATTCACAAGGTTCATCTAGGACACACACACACACAAACACGAACACACACACACACAAACACAAACACACACACACACACACACACATACACACACACAGACACAAACACACACAAACACACACACACACACACACACACACTCAAACGCACACACACACACCCACACACACACTCTTCCTACCTCCCTCCTCTTGCCTCTTCTCCTCCCCCTGTCTCCTAGTCCCACATCACTGAACAGTACACAGCCAATTAACGTTAGCACATGCATGATTTAGCTTCTCTCCTCTCTCTATGGCTTCAAACATTCAACTTCTCTGCACACAGAAGACCTCCCCCCATGTTGAGGTATCGACCACTTCGATCCAAGGTGTAAATTAAGGTGCTGGTCAGGTCCAAGTCGAGCTAATCAGGGGGGAACCACTCACTTTTGAGTCTTCGTAGACTATAGGGCCTCTCTCAAGCCCAAGGATTTTGTTTGAATTATTTAAACCTTCTGCCCCCCTAATTTATTTTTCAATGATTCCAAAATCCCCACAGTCTGTGGAGCTCCATTCTCCCCGACCAAAATAAATAAATAATCGAATGAATATAGTTTGAGTGCTCAATAAAAGACTTTGGCGTGTGAGGTTTTGTAGAGCTGAGGAAATGCTTCTCATATTAACCCTGTGATGAGATGAAATGCAGAAAGTCATGTTTTGCTGAGAAAAATCTTCTATGTGGACAAGTCTCGCTAATCAACTGTGATTACTTGATACCCGTTTCAAATTAAATTGGCGCTATCAAGGAGATGCTGCTGAAGTGGTACGGCAACTCCAGTGGTCTGTAGAAGTGATGATGATAAAATTAATATTTAAGCATGAATGTGCAGGTGTGCGAAAGGGAAGGATAGAGACAGAGAAAGACAAACTGAGAAGGATAGCCTAATAATGCAGAACAAATGCATGAACTGCCTTGCATGTGCTGAAGTGTACCTACATTTACTTATTATTCATTACTCCCCTTACCACAATACTAGTTGGCAGAATCAATATCGGAAGTGAAGCAGACAACAGAGAAGACAGCATTAAGCATTCAGCACGACAAGTTATAGAGCTACAAATTGCTTTTAAGCGCAATCCAAACATGTGAAAAGTAATCATGATGTTGCCTCAGCCTTATGTGTGAGCTCATTGAAATCGGCTTGCGGCACCATAATTCGAGCTGAGCTCTTCAGTCACGTTACATTGTTCAGGAAATACTCACTTTTCCAGGGTCATCTTTGGATCGAGGCACTTTTAGAAAACACTTGTTCAAGGACAAATTGTGTCGTATGGAATTCTGCGGGGAAATACAGACAAGAGAAAAACAATGAAAGGGTGTTGGAGGGGTAAGAAGAGGAGAAAATAAGTAACAGGTCATGATAGATTAGCTCAAGAGTCTCGACATAAAATCCACTTCTTCAAAATACTAAATATCATTAACTTTATGACACACTAAACATATTATAATATACGTTTATACGTCTATACGTTTTACTGCCGGTTAGTCTACAATTAAGCAAAGACCAAAAGCAAGATCTTCACAAAATTCTTCAGAAGAAACCACTAAATTTTCAGGAACCACCTGCGATTTGTTATTGCTCACCTTACTTACCAGCTGATCTTTGCCTTATCATTAGAGCATGTGAATTGTGTTCTTTAGGCAACTGGCCCAAAATCTGCACCGCCCAGGGTGCGGGCTGCAGGGTGTGGCTTTAGCCAGTAGTGTGTGTGTGTGTGTGTGTGTGTGTGTGTGTGTGTGTGTGTGTATATATATATATATGAGATATTATCTTTATTACTGAGCACCACCATACCACTATCCAACAATCCTGTGCACTTCTGGGGCGCATATATATATATATATATATATATATATATATATATATATATATATATATATATATGGTATATGTGGTATGGTGGTGCTCAGTAATAAAGATAATATCTCATCCAACACTCCAAGGCTCTGTCTTCGATTATTCCTCACCGAGCACCACATTGGTGACTCTGACATGATGGGGCTACTTGCTCAGCCCCTGGAAACCAGCCAACGGACCCAAGTGCCAGTGCGACGTCATCGTCAAATACTGGTGCTTGCCCTGTCAGTGCTACAATGGGGGCATGGGCCACTGGGTTCAGACCAAGCAAGTTGGCCAGACGCCTGATTGCAGAACCAAGAAGAGCGCAGAGGTCCCGTTTCGCACCGAGAAGGACCAGGTAATGTGTGATTACAGCTTGGCCACATCACTGCGACCCGCTCAGCCATCCTTGCCCAACGTGACCCTCCAGCTATCAGACTTCTTGCAGAGCAACCCCGATGCCTGGTTTCAGCATGCGATAGCGCTTTTCCACCTGCGGGGAATTTTTATAGATGATTCCAGGTACTTTCTGGTTGTCGCGGTGCTGAACCAGCACTCGACACAGCAAGCCATGGAGCTGTTGCGCAACCTCCGACAGACAGGTAGATACACTGCGCGCGAATGTCTCCTGCTCTGAAGGTACGGACAAACTGCTTTCCCTGCCCGGTTTGGCTAAAGGTTCAGCCGTAGACCTGATGGAGGGCATGCTGGAGCTGTTGGGAGCCTACGACGGCGGGTTCCTATTCGTGCATATCTTCCTGCGCCAGATTCTGCATGCAGCGCGCGCGATCTTGGCGAACTTCCACTGTCTGGCCGTTGGCGACCACCGGGGTTTGGTGGAGGAAGCCTACCGCGCCCTGTGGGTAACCAAGCAGTTCACCGTCCGGAGCATGGCGCCTGACCAAGCGCAGAAGGCGTCAGGGGTCGCGGATTTGGCCAAGGTGGCCGCCCCGAGGAAGCGAAGGACCGGCCTCTTCTTCTTCCTCAGCAGATTCAGCAGTGAGGCAGTTTTGAGTGGGACTTTGTGATCGCCTCCATCATGTCCCCATCATCAGTGTGGATTTTCTGTGTGCCACTGGCCTGCTCTTCGACATCGGGAACTGTCACTAACGATGCCCACTTTTTCCACCGCGTCGACGAGGCACGACGTGGAACACTTCATCCCCACGGTGAGACCACCTGTTTTTGAGCAGGCGCGGCGCCTGGACGAGGCCAAGCTAGGGACCGCCAAGGCAGAGTTTGCCTCCGTGGAACACATTGGGATAGTGCAGCAGTCCAAGAGCCCGTGGGCCTCCCCGCTCCACATGGTTCCCAAGATCGACGGGACATGCCGCCCCTGCAGCGACTTTCACCAGCTGAAGGTCATTCACAGTGACGTTCACTGTGAATGACCGTTACCCCATCTCCCATATTCAAGATTTCTCAGTGAGGCTATCATGTGCCACCGCTTTTTCCAAGGTGGATCTGGTGCCTGGTTATCACCAGGTGCCTGTGCGCGCGGAGTATGTGCCCAAGACCGCAGTGGTCCCCCGGTTCGGGTTTTTTGAGTTCCTGCTTATGCCTTTCGGCTTGAAGGGTACCACTCAGATTTTTCAGAGGCTTATGGACTCGGTGATGCATGACCTCATCTCTGTGTTACTATACCTAGACATAAACTGGCCGCCAGCCCGTCAGCTGAGGAGCACCCGGAGTACCTGACACAGGTTTTCTGTCGTCTGGAGGACCATGGCTTTATAGTCAACTAAGCTAAATGTCAGTTTGGGCAGTCGGTGATTGACTTCCTTGGACATCGCATTTCACCGACTGCCTCGGTTCCGTTGCCCACGAAGGTGCGTGCAGTGACTGGTTTTCCCTGCCCGGCCTTGGTCAGGGCATTGTAGAAGTTCGTGGGCATGGTGAACTTCGACAACCGTTTCCTACCTCACGCTGCCCACCTCCTTCAACCTCTATGGGGCTCTGCCTTCAAGGCCGGGGAGCAACACGGTCGATTGGACTCCCGAGTGGGTTCGGGCTTTTGACGGGGCTAAGCGCGCCCCGACTGACACAGCCCTTCTGGCCCATCCAGTACCTGAGGCGCCCATAGCTTTGACGACTGACGCAAATGATGTTGCTGTGGGGGCCGTGGTTGAACAGCAGGTGGCGAATACATGGCGACCCCTTGCGTTCTCTAGCCACAGACTTCAGGATAACAGGTGAAAGTATGGCGTGTTTAATAGGCACTGCGAGCCACACTCTCGGACAGAAACTGGGTGGACCGTTTACCTTGGGTTATGCTGGGACTGCGTTCAGCCCCAAAGGACGACCTTACAGAAACTGGGTGAACCGTTTACCATTGGTTATGCTGATGAAGTTCTGCTTCTGGCACAGGTCCCAGGTCCCCTACCAGGGTCGCCCTCCGTCCAGAACCCCAGCAGCACCTCCATAGGTCCAGTGTCAGAGGAACACCGCAGCGTTAAGGCAGGCCGATGAAGCCTCCCGTGAGGTACTGGTTTGGTTTCAGATTCCTTCTGGGTGTTCAGGGGGGGCTGTAAGGGGGACACTGAGGGGCGTGGCCTCTAACCCAACGGGACTAGGGGGCGTGGTTTAAGCTGGAAGTATATATATATATATATATATATATGCGCCCCGGAAGTGCACACTGTTGTTGTATAGTGGTATGATGGTGCTCAGTAATAAAGATAATCTCTCATCCAAGACTCCAAGGCTCCGTCATCGATTATTCCTCGCCGAGCACCACAGTGCATTTAATTTCACTGTTAACTTAAATGAAATAATGAAATTCAATGACAAATATTTAACAATCATGGTTGCATTTTATTTGATAGCAACGGTGGTGTGATTGCTTAAGATGTTGATAAGATTTCAAAGTAAACAGGTTGAAGACAATTTAAGATGACTTAATTTAAGATGAAGAAGATTTTTCCTCCCAAAATACGCTTAATTTTGATTCAGTAGCAATGCATGCATGCAAAGATTGTGTCCATTTCCTGTCAATACTCTGAAAAATATGTTTTGCAGACTTCTAAGTATAAGGTTCAAGAGGAAAATGACTAAGTCCAAAGGCATTTGGTTTACTAAGCTTGTTAAATGAAGAAAAAAATAAACAAAATGAAAATACATTAAGTCATCTCATTGTTCCTCATTCTGTAAATTGAATTTCAGATATCACTACAAAATTAACTCTATGGTTAAATTTCTGAATTGAGATATATTGCACCCAAATACACACCCAAAGGCACCTGCCATTGTCTGGCTGACCACAAGAAGTAGAAATCAGACATAATGTTATTTGGGTCTAAATGTGGTTGGAAGGACAATTTTCAGTTATACACAGCACCACTTGAACCCTATCTCAAGTTATAGAATTCAATGACCTTCAATAGATGCATTTTTTGCGACAAAATTAGACTATTGGCAAGCAAGGTAACTGCTTACCTAAGCTCGTGAAAAGAATTGGCAGTACAAAGGTACTGATTCTGTGCAATGCAAGATTCTGGCCTCTAAATCCAAACCACAGTTTTCTGCACGTAGTTGTGATTTTCTAGCTTGTTTTATTTCACTCTCATATTGTGGTCTCTCCAGTTGCAGAATTGTGCACATTTAGTTGTTTAGTTTTTCTGTTTTTTGGTCAGACTTAGACTTGCTCCCTATCCTGCCATTCTCCAGTGTCTCTGCTGAGTCCGAACTACAATCAGATACAAGTTCCAACTCGTGAGGCACAGATTCACTGACAGCAGCTTGAATCTTCACGATATATTTTCAATATAATATACAGCAGTGGCCCAGTTGAAAGCCTTCAGGTCACAATTACATGTTGATGTGAGCTGGATGCTGTCCTGCATTTTGATGATGTTATAATGTTATGTATCTCTGTGTGTTTTGGCTCTTATTAATGTATGCGAAGCCAAGACAAAGCATTGACTTTTTTTATTAAGCTTGCCTATTTTCAATGCCCAGAAAATGAGTATATGTACTTTTGCAAGCTCTCTCTCTCTCTCTCTCTCTCTCTCTCTCTCTCTCTCTCTGTATATATGTGTGTGTATATCTATATGCACACACACACAGAGACAGACAGAGAGAGAGAGAGAGAGAGAGAGAGAGAGAGAGAGAGAGAGAGAGAGAGAGAGAGCTTACAATAGTGCAGGCAGACTAACCTGACATGAACCTATTCTTCCCTCAGGCTCCTGTTCTCCACTCATCTGCTGTTGCTAATTAATACCACTGGGGAGGAGGAGGGGTGAAGACAGAGGAATGAGAGGAATTTTTGCTCCTTCTCTCAAATCCTCACAGCTCAACATGGGCTCTGTCTCACCAGTAAAAACGTCTCTCTCTCTCTCTCTCTCTCTCTCTCTCTCTCTCTGTCTCTCTCTCTCTCTCCCCCCTCCCTCCTCCCATCTCTAGCATACCATAACTGGCTATTCCACCTCTATCTTGCCCTGCTCCTCCAGGAGAAGAGTTCACAGCTATCAGCTGCTCTACTTAACAGCTTACTGACTATTTGCAGCCGTCCATCAAGGAACTACATGGCATTCGTATGATGAAAAAGGCAGGGTTCCACTAGATTGTCACCAACTTGGAACACACAAAAGGCAATCATCTGTTCCAACACTTTGTTGTGGGTAGTGAATCATTATTTCACCTTGACTTCATCATTCTTACTTTGCTACTTCTATTTTTGGTTATTTAGAAGTTATTGCTTATTGCTCAAGAGAGTTTTTGTATATTTTTGCATGTCTTCACCAAGGCTGAGTGGTGTTGGGAATTTACAAGGGCACTAAATTTGAAACATTAAAAGGCAGATTTATTGTAGTGTTTTGCTTATTTTTTCCCCACTACTGAATGGAAAATGTACAGAAACTGTGACTTTTCGATTTCGGATATGAGTCAAGTACAAAAGAATGGATGTAACATAATTTCCCAAAACACATAGATGTACATTGCCCACAGAGTACAATACATTCACTCTTTCAGCTTAAGTCTTCTGCTTGCTGCAAGGACGGACATATGAAAATACAGATCCTTTTTGTGTGTTCGCGTGTGTGTGTGTGTGTGTGTGTGTGTGTGTGTGTGTGTGTGTGTGT
>CAAKHD010012288.1:0-13328 GCA_901007705.1 Fistularia tabacaria
GACAACCATTCACCCTCTCATCCACGTCACATAGAGGCAAACCACCGTTCACTCTCGCATTCACGCTTCTCATGGAGGTGAACATTTACACGTCATATTTGATGACGTGATATTTTCTTCTTTCGACCTTCCGGATCTTATTTATGATCTTATTTATTCTCATATGAACATAGGTGAACCTGAATGATGCAGCTTTTTATTTATTATTGCCTGTCATAAAGTGTCACGGTTACATTCAGTTTAAATCCTGTGAACTGACAAAAGTTTTTATGATTTGAACCCCCGCGCCTCGAACCACGCAAACATTTTCAAGCATAAAAACTGATCCCTGCTCCGAAAAAAAGGTTTGTGGACGGCTGATATAGAGACATGCAACTATGGCAGGACAATCTCGGGTCCCCAGTGAACCTCCTGCATGTTTTTGGGACTGTGGGAGGAACCCGGAGGAACCCCATGGAGACTCAGGCGTACAGAAAGGCCCTTGGTTGGACTCAAACCAACACCATGAGGCAGAAACGCGAACCATACGGGTCGTTTTAACAGTGACAATGAAGAAAAGACAGGAGGCAGAGCTGGAGGTGGCAGAGATGAAGATGTGGAGGTTCTCTTTGGGAGTGACCAGGATGGAGAGGATCAGGAATGACATGGTAGATGTTTTGGAGAAGGTCAGAGATGGTTGGGTCATGGACAGAGGAGGGAGAGTGAAGATATTGGAATTGGAGGTCTAGATGAAGACCAGAAAGAAGATGTATGGAGGTAGTGAGAGAGGAGATGAAGAGAGAAGGATCCAGAGAACAGGGTTGGATGGAGAAGGTGGATTGGCTGAGGAGACCCTGAAGGGAAAAACCCAAAGGAGAAGCAGAAGATCATACGGGCGGTTTTGTCGACCAAAGTTTATCGTTGTCAAGACGACCTCCAATGGCGGCGTCAGGGCCGCGCCGCTGTCTGAAGGTCGCTGCAACCGCCCTTCCGGAAGAGGATCTGTCGCACCTTTGGGCCAAGCAAGATCACGAACGAGGCCGGACGTCACCCTGTCGTCCCGGGGGGCCGGGAGATGTCGAGGCCACGGGCGCATCCCGCGAGCAGCTCGCCGGCAGCTCACTGCGAGGGCGGCGCGGCGCTGGACGCCCCAGGTTCAGAGCGGAGGAGCTTCACGGTTCGAGGCGAAGAAGCACCCTTTGAACCGGTAGGGGCTAAAAGGTCGCGGTCAAGCCTCCGAACGTCGCCCTGTTTCGAGGCCACTTCCTCGCCGGTTCGGGCCGGTCGGCCGCGCTCCCAGGGAGCAGGGTGACGTCGTACCTCCGCAGATACCGACGGATTCGCTAGCTCCTGCATGAGCCGACCGGCTGTCGGATCAGCGATCCGACCGGAGATGCTTGAGCAGAGCTGCGTCCCGTCTGCTGAGAACCCTGGATCCAGAGATGTCCCTGCCAAAAAAAAAAACCCGTTCCTGCGGAAGATATCAGAGGAATCCCGAGGCTTCCTGGCATCTGTATGCCCGTGTTCCTCGGTAAAAAAAACGTCCCGAAACCTGGAGGGATTTGGCGACCGGCGCTGCGGTTTCATATTTCACGTCCGCGGCGGAATATTCTCGAGATAAAGTGAGCGAAAAACCCCAAATGTAAGCCGGGGCTTAAACGGGAGATCCAGGCTTGATTGCCGGGCTCGGTTCGACGGCGGGAGCAGCGAGTGCAGAGGACTCCGACGAGATCGAACAGGCCAAGAACAACACTCCGGCTCGGAGGAGCGTCTGAGGAACACGGCGGCGCGCGGGATGCACAACCGGCTTTCTCAACCGTCGGGATCTTCTGGTTTCCCACTTCAAAGCGCCGGCGCCCGGAGCAGCGAAGTGCCTCCACTTAAAACAAATCGCCGCGTAACTCGATAACATCAGAAACACTTGAGATTTTTTCCTTTTTCTTCTGGAACCGATAATTATCTGCGCTCCTGCGCCCGCCGGCCAGAAACACGAGCGGTTTTCGGGGGAAAAGTTGCCGACATTGGCGAAGGCGTGTCGTACGTTCAGGAGTGCTGAGGTTCATTAGTGCCTTTGGCACCGCGGGAGCCTTTGCGCAGTCCCTTTTTCAGGAACCGGGCTGTTCTCCCACCTCAGGTCCTCCAACCGTCTCAGCTCCTGTTGCCGAGGCAGGGTCTTTTTACAGATCTACGGGAACGCGAGACGCTTGCCGATTGGTAGAACACATAAGCCACGCCCATTGCCAGATACTTCTTGTCGAGTGTCGAGCGCCATCTTGAAAAACTACCATGGGAGATTCTCCCGACCCTCTCAGGAACGAGGTGCATTGAAACAGCAGGGGAACCAGGCTTCCAGAAGGTCTTAGAAGCATCTCAGCTCCCGCTCCGAGGCAGGGTCTTTCTGTGAGTCCACGGGAACTCGTGATGTAGATGATCGGTGGAACTCGGGGTCACTGGTCAGATGTTTTCCTGCGACAAAATGGACAGAAGCAGTGAGAACTGGAGCCGCGAGGAGGTCCAAGCTCTTCTGGCCCGCTACACCTTAGAGGGGTTTCCAGGGCTTGCGGGGGAGCATCGACATTTCGGCTGAAAGAAGCACTGAGTTAGCTAACGGCTGCTCACAGGCGGCTACTGATGCTCTGTTTCAAACCTTCTCAAAGGTCACGGGCCTCCCTTGTGCGCGTCGCGTCGCCGTGCTTGTCAAGCAACACATCCACCAGGGGGCAGTGCAGAGTCCAGAGTTCACGTCCAAGTCCAGAATTCCGTTTCGGACACCAACAAACATGGCGGCGGTGAAGGAGCTGGTGATGACGTGCAGTCGAAGTTGTACCGTCGGCATATTGTCTTCTTCTTTCCTGTTCCTTTTGCTTGAGCATACCGCGCAACAACGCCCCCGCTAGGACTCCCTGTGCTAATGCTACGTTTGCTAAGTTTGGCTTCGTCATGTCTCAGCCACCAAAGAGTCACGAGATGACTAAAAGGATTGAAAATGAAGAAAGGGAGTCAGAGGAAAGAACCATCTGGATCTCTCACCTCAACCCTGAAGTCAGTGGCAGATAGGAACTTAGCTAACAACTATACTAATAGCTAGTAATATTGTTATCCATACCACGTAGCCTACACTCAGAGTCGCGCGGGTGCTGGAGACGATCCAGGCTGTGATTGGGCGAGAGACGGGGTTCACCCTGGACCGGTCGGCGGTCCATCGCAGGGTCGCAAGACGTACAACTGTTCACACGTCTGGACAATTTAGCATCTCCAGTGAACCTCCTGCAAGACCCTCGCAGACACGGGGAGAACATGGAGACTCCACACAGGGAGGCGGAAGCCCTCGGCGCTTAGCTACCGGGCTGTCAAGAGAAAAAAAAACAACTTGCATGCAGAAGAAAGAACCAACAGATGAGGCCTGCTTGATGGCAGGAGGCAGATGTTCCACCAGAAGAGAAGCCCCTCTCGCTAACAGTCCTTTTCTGGACCTCGTGGACACAGAAAAGAGCGCGGTGCACGTCCAGGCACGTACGACTTCCCCGAGTCGGGTAGATAAGACGGCGCAGTGCCTTTGGCTGCTTTCTGGGCAACGTCTTATCTGTTTCCCGAAAAGCTGCCGGTTTTGATGATTAGCGCGCGAAAGGAGGCCGCGCAGCGCGGGATGACTCACGGTGCTTTGTTTACCCATCGGATGCATCACGCTCGATGGGAAATGGAGTTCAGAAGGTCACGCAGGGGGCGTGGCTGTTCTGAAAACGCCATGTTTTATCCAAACACGCCGTCCGAGCTCCGCCGTGCTTTCCCTTCTCCTGGCCGTCGCCTTTTGTTCACACCCGCCGCTTTCTGAATGTCACGAATGCCTGCGCGGTTTCTCGATAAGCTGAGCCAATAACGCCGCCCCGCAGGTCTGCACGTTTGGTACATTCCATGGCGCCGCGGTTTATCAAGCCGTTCACCTTTCTCAAACCCCAACGGCGCCTCGGAGAACCAAATATTGCACAGGTTTCTTATGTAAACAGTTTGGTGAATTTGAGCTAATCTGATCCGTACGCTAGCTTCCCGCGTCAGGCAGCCTTTTTCCATTTCTGGACTTTTTATTTCAAAAACCCCGATGCAACTCTCTCCGGTCTTCTTTTAGAAATGTACCGGCGTCGCACAGAGTCTGAAAACCCCTCGTAGGAGAAAGTGGACCAGCTCAAACCAGTCCGTGAGTGTCATATTTTACAGGGTACGTTTGAAGGTTGACCTGAACATGGTGTTTTTGGACTGAACCATTAACATGAGACGGCGGGGGAGACACATGAACCTTAGCCGTGCAGTGTGTACATAATATCTATCAAGTGATTTACTCTCATTTATTTTAGCTAGCTCCTGTGGTTTAATGAGATAAAGAGTTAGCGGTAGATACGTAGCCGCTGCTGAAGCTACATATCTTCTGAATCAAATGACTTCATCATCGGCGAACGTGCGACTCGTCTTTGTTTTCCTGAATGAAGCTCGTTTACGAACCTTTTCCTTCTTTTTAAGCTATTAAATGATATTAAACTTGAAATTGAGAGTCAGCTTGGTTTGTGATCCTGGTCCGGGGGAAGTAGCCTAAGTCTACAACCTCTTCTGCTTCCTCTAGCTCCTCCCTTCAGGGGTTGCTGCAGCCAATCATCTTCCTCCATCTAACCCTCTCTCCCTCCATCCATCAACCTCCTCTCTGGACTTCCTCCAGACCTTCTTGCGGACAGCTCCAACCTCAGCATCCTTCTATCCAGATCTTCTCCGCCCCTCCTCTGTCCATCTCCTAGTCATCTCAGTCTGACTTGTATCTCCAGAACATCTAGCGTGTGCTGTTCCTCTGATGGACTCATTCCTGATCCTCTCCGTCCTCCTCGTTCCCAAAGAGGAACCCAAACATCTTCTGCTGCCTCCAGTCTTCTTCTCACTGCCGCAGTCTCTAAACCACACAGCATCACGCTACCTCTTAAAATCCAACTTCCTCTGCGTCCCCTGTCCATGAGCTAGCTCACTCGTTGCTAAGGCGCTAACAGGCCGCACATTGGATCCACGTACAGGAGAGCCTCAGCTTATGAATTTAAATCCTTCTTTGTGTCCGTTTGCAAACCAAAACGTTCGCAAACAGAATCAATTTTTCCCGTTGAAATCAGTGTAAACCCCAGTGTTCTGTTTTCCAGCCCCCCAAAAACAAACTGTACTGTTTGGAAAGCTTTCTCTGGGTTTATTTGTGGCAAAAATACAGGGGGATTAAAGATAACCTGGATTGTTGCTGTTCCTGCTGTTCTTTCTCTTCTTGCCAGCGCTTGGACTCAGCGTTTCCTTCGCTAAATCAGCCAAAGTAAAGCCCTTTCTTATATGAGACCCTCGCTAATGCTAACGCTATCTCCAGCTAGCTGTCTTTCATTCATCCAAACTAACAATCGCTTTTCTCCTTCTTCTACAACTTGAGACCTTTCCTTCGTTAGCGTAGCCGCACCTTTAGCCACATCAGCCGTCTTTAGCGCATCTTTGTTCTTCAGGATCGCGCAGATGGTTGACTTAGCCGTGTCGTAGTAACACAAACACCGCTCTCACGTTTAGCTAGCACTTCCTTCGTCAGATGGACTGTCTTCTCAGCTTCCTCTCAATACGACTCGCACTAGCATGCCTGACTTGTTTTGGGAGCCATAATGAGGGCTAGCTTCCTGAAAAAAAAGGCATTATAACAGGAGCGCACAAGAATGAGCGATGTAAACGATGCGGAGTAGCACGTACGACTGCCGCTACGCTACAATGCTACAACCCAGAAAGCCCCTGAGGCTGTTTGTTGCGCGTTCGTGCACCGAGGCTTGTTCGCGGCTCGATCCAGAATAAAAACCCCGATTTGTCGGTGCTTCTGGAGGTACCAGAGGCGCCTCGGGGCCGAGAGGGTTCGTCTCGGCATCCCCTTCATCCCCCCCGAAGTACCGCAGCCGCGGAAACGCCGCAGTGGCCGACAGTTCGTCCCACCTTCTGGCGCGACGGGTCACAACCCCGCTTTTGTTTTATTGCGTCCAAACCCCGAAGCTGAACGGTCGCCGGGGGAAACCAAACCACCACGGTCGCTTCGAGGTCGGACTCCGTCCCGGGTATTAACCGCCACGACCTTGTTAACGGCCGCGGCGTTTCCGTTGGCCGAGGAAGATGCTAATGAAAGACCGGCGGGTCCGAATCCAGGAAGCAATTACCCGTCGCCTCTTCGAAATATTCATGCGCCGAGGCGCGCCGGCCAAACCTCAGGCCACGAGCCGCAATAAAAAAACGCTGATTTGTCCCGGTTTGGGTCTCACCCTTAGCGAAACCGGCGGCTGAGCGGTTGCGGGGAGAAGTCAGCCAGAGGTTCTTGAACGCACCAGAACCTTGAACGCCGTCCCAAATACGTTTGTTTTCTTTTCTCCGCAGCCTAAGTAGAAGATTCTGGAAAAAAAAAAAAAAAAAAAAGGAGGAGCGAAAGTGTGAAAAAAAGGAGAACGGGTTTGAAAACGCCAAAAAAACTCGGAAAAAACAACAAGAAAAAAAAAAAAAAACAGACGCCGCAGAATGTCAGTCATCCGAATATAGAGTCGTCGTCACGGCGACAAGTGAAAGGGTAATGACGGGTTGCGAACGCCGCAAACGCAGGCGGAGACGAGGCCCGCCGAAGGAGCCGAGCGTCGCTCCTTCCCAGGTGAGAGGAGCCAGAAGGTCCACGGAGAAGGTCCGGAGGCAGGAGCCGGGGCTCCAAAGTCCCTGCGCTGAAAAACTGACAAAACTCCTGGACTTTATATGAAGAGACCAACGGTCGGATGAGAGGGTGAACAATTGTACGTCTCCATATGAGAATGAAAGGGTGAACGGTTGCATTTCCCCATGTGACCGAATGGTACATGCCTCCATGTGACATGTGAATGACAGGGTGAATGCTTGTGCGTCTCCGTATGAGGTGTGAATGAACGAGTGAATAATACGTCCCTATATAACATGTGAATGACAGAGTGAATGGTTGCATGTCTCCATATGAGGTGTGAATGAGAGGGTGAATAATTCTATTATTCTATATAATATGAATGACAGAGTGAATGGTTGTATGTCTCTGTGTGAGGTGTGAATGAGAGGGTGAATAATTGTACGTGTCCATGTGAAAATGAAAGAGTGAATGACTGCATGACTCCATATGGTCTGAGTGAATGAGTGAATAAATCTATGTCTCTATATCATGTGAATGACAGAGTGAATGGTTGTATGTCTGTGAGTGAGGTGTGAATGAGAGGGTGAATAATTGTACGTGTCCATGTGAAAATGACAGAGTGAATGGTTGTATGTCTCCAGGCGACCTATGAATTTTAGATTGAATAGATGTATTTCCTACGTGAGGGTGAATGCTAGCATGTCTCCATGACGTGTGAATGAAAGGGTGAATGCTTGCATTGTGAATGAATGACAGAGTGACCTGCCTGGGTTCTCCATGTTCTCCCGTCTGGGTTCTCCATGTTCTCCCGTCTGGGTTCTCCATGTTCTCCCGTCTGGGTTCTCCATGTTCTCCTGCCTGGGTTCCCTCCAGGTTCTCCCAGCGTCCCAAAACAGGCGGTTCATTGAAGGCTCTGATTGGTCCTCGGGTGAGAGGGCGAATGCTTGGGTGTCTCTCCAGGTGATTGGTAGCCCCGCCTCTTGCTGCAACGCCGGGCTGGGATTGGCTCCTGTGAGAAGGGTAGATGTTAGTGACGGAAACCAAGATCCAGAAGACCTCATCCAGCCGGCTTTTTAGGGTGTCTTCTCAGAGGGGCTTCATTGTGGTGCCGTTCAACTGCCTCAGGAAAGCCTGTGGCGTCTCCAGGTTCTCCAGGTTCTCCAGGTTCTCCGCGAGGGCTTCCTCCGGTCCACAAACACACAGGAGGTTCAGCAGAGACCCTAGATCGCGCAGTAGGACTTCTTTTTCCGAGGCGACGCATCCGCTTGCTGTTTATGGACGGCGACTCGGACACGGTCCGGTCAGCCCGCCGTGGAAGACGGGATCGAAAATGTCCTTCTGGGTTTGGACGCGAGCTGAATAAACAGGAGAAGAAAAAAAAAAAACGTCTGCCCACATTCGGAAGTAGGTGATTCAAGGGTTATAATTTTAAAAGGCGCCGGGGCCAAAACAAAACCGCGCGTCCGAGGGACTTTTTCAACCAGAACGTCTTTTTTTTTTCCCTGTCTTGACAGTTCAAATCGTCCGTCGCCCCTTAAAAAAAAACCCTGTTTACGTTTCCACACCCAAGTGTATTTCTGAATATGTTTTCAAGCGTGACTTTTGAAGGTTTCCAGAGAAGAAAAACGGCGGTCGTCCCGATGTCCGCCCTGGACGCGGTCGACCGGCGAGCGCGCCCCCCCCGCCTCCGTCTTCTCCGGCCCTTTGGAAAGTGTTCAAACCGCAGGGAGTTCCTCAAGGGTCAATTCGGGGTCTCCTTTAATTCGCACCACGATCTCCTACCGTTGTTTACCGAGCGTTATGCTAACTACCCCCGCCTACGCGCACTACCCTCCCCCCCGTACAGACTCGCTGCAACGGCGGCGGCGGCGGCTGCACAACCCCCCGGTGAACCTCCCGGTGCTTCGGCAGCTTGACCCCTGCTAGGTCTGTGCACACAAACCCCCAGAGAGAATCCAAAACGCAGCTGCGGCATCCCTTAAATTAGCAATCGTCCGGTTTTCAGTTGACGCCCGCAGCTGCAAAACGGCAAGGCATACAAGTCTGGCCCCCTCGGAGCTCCTCGCCCCGCGGTAGTGCACCCCTCCCCCAGCGCGTACTTTCCGTCAGGATGCACCAAACAGCCCTTCTTCTCTGTATGCTTTTACATCCACACGCCGCCTTCTGTCGCCTACAACCAGCGACAAGAAGCTAACACAGCTGTTCCCTTGTGTTTGTCCAGGCACCGGCTGCAGCGCCGACCTGCTCTTCTTCCTGTGCGCCATGTACGCCCCCATCTGCACCATCGACTTCCAGCACGAGCCCATCAAGCCCTGCAAGGCGGTGTGCGAGCGGGCCAAGTCCGGCTGCGAGCCGGTGATGAAGCGCTACAACCACAGCTGGCCGGACAGCCTGTCGTGCAGCGAGCTGCCGCTGTACGACCGCGGCGTCTGCATCTCGCCCGAGGCCATCGTCAAGGCGGAGGGGCCAGGTAACGCCGTCAGCATCACTACCTCTGTCGAGATCAGGTGTACTTTAATGATCCCGCGATTGGGAAATTGTTTAGCAGCGGCAGCAGGGAGACATGTAAGGACAGGACAGTGACACGCTAAAAATAAAAAGTAAAAATTAATTCAATAAACTCTGAAGTGTAAAAGTATGATCTAAACAAAAAATGTCGATACATATTTACCAATATAACTATTTGAGGTGTTTTCCATTTGGTGTTCTATCGCTTAGCTTAGCTTACTGGCTCCACACTTAATGCTACAATGTGTTGCTAAATGTAACTTTGCTAGACTTTATTCCTAAACTTAATTTATGGACGGAGTGAAGCCGCCCCTCTTTTAAAAAACATCAAACTTCCCGACCGGCTTTGAACGCCTCTTCCGACGCCTCGTCCGTCGACGTTCCCGCGAAAAAAATCCCCTGATCTGGGAAAACTCCCAGGTTGATGCGCTCGGAGGTCGAGGTTCCACTGTGGTCAGTTAGCAATGGAGCTTTGTTGATTGGTTTACTTCCTGCTTTTATTCCAGTTCCTTCAGAACACGGGAGCTCTTTGGTGCTGATTGACCTCCACTGGATTCGCCGTCCTCAAATGTTTGCCGTTAGCTTGATGGTCGCCTAACTCCTCCGCGTGGCTCGCGAACTCGATCATTTCAGGTCCGCGTCTCGTTCCCACGAGGCTTCAGTCGACGTTTGACAGGACGTGCTTTCCCTCAATGGCTAACGATGCTAACGATGCTTCTCTCACCCTTGACAATGGAGCCTAATGTAGCAAATTGTAGCTGCTTTTTGTTTGCTAGCACATCCACACAGGCTCCTCAGAACCTACCGGAGGCAAATAACAGAGCGGGGGGAAGAGAACCGGGGGTTTGTAAGGCGACCGAGCGACCAAATGGCGCTTTTGGAATGAAACATCTGCGACCTCATCATCAGCAGAGGATCTGAAGCTTCTCCGGTGGGTTTCTTTTTGGATTTTCTGTCAGCTCAGGACCTTTCGAGGACCCGGTGAGCCACCGGAGGATGTTTCTGCTGGGCAAAATGCGATTAACTCAGTTGAACTCCGGCTTCTTATCGCAGTGCCGGTATCCTGCTCCTCCTTGAAAAGATGCCCTGAGTCATTCTCCCACTGGGCTCCTCAAAGAGCTCCTCGATACCGGAAGCCCACTCCTTTTTTTGCACTCGGTATAACCCTCGCTGTCCCCTGCTTCCTCCGACGAGGAACCGGCGAGTCCGGACAAATAAAAAAAAAAAAAAAAAAGCCTCATCTAGATCATCTCCTGGCTCAGCTCCGCTGGGTTTTGGGATTTTCCCGCGGCGGCTGAGCTGTTCCCACGCCCAAGTGTACTTCTGAGTATATCCTGGGTCTCCTCCATTCACGCTATCATCTCCTCCCACTGTTTGCCAATCGCTATGCTAACTGCTATGTCCCTGGTAGGTGTGTCCACGCGAACCTTCGCAGATAATCCAAACCTCAGCTGCCGCCCCCCTCAAAATCCAGCAGTCCCCAGTTGATGCTGCGGCTTCAAAACGACAAGTAATACAAGTCTGGCCCCCCAAGAGGTCCCCCCCCCCCGAGCGGTACACCCCTTCCCTCCACCAGAGGGACTAATCTGCGGTTAGCAAATAGCAACCTCCGATCAAGACAGAGCGAGCCCGGCAAGCTAAGCTAGCTGTCGTGTCGTCCGCCGTCTTGATCTATCGTCGCTTCCACGTTAAACGTCAGTAAGTCCTTCAAGAAGCTCTGCGTGGTCAGACCACCTCTTCCAGTTGTTCTCGGAGTCCGGTTGTAATCCGATTACTTTGCTCATTACTGCCGACTGCTTTTTTTCATTTTTTTTTTTTTTTTACTTTTTCTTCAAATCCCCAACTTCCACGAAAGGCGTTTCGCTTGAACCGAATGTCCCAAACGCTGGTTATTGCGCATCGGATGCCGCCCGGATGAGCCCGGAGCACCTTCCAAAGCCCGGCGGTTTCACGGCAGGTTCCTTCCTGGCGTTGCCAGCGCCTCCCTCCTCCTCCTCCTCCTCCTCCTCCGGTCCAGACGGTGTTTTCTTCTCGGACTGACAGGAGCCGGCTGTTTGCACATTCCTTGAATAAAAGCGCCTTCCGAACTGCGAGTCCGGATCCCGGAGACTCCCGGGCGGCTGGAAAAGGCACGATGTCGTGACAGGTTTTCTGCGGCCGCTCACCGTGACCGGGGTCGTCCTCACGCTCGAGGATGCTTGGACGCTGTCGCTATGGTAACCGGGAGGTGGCGGGAGGCCACCGTCTTCATCGCCTGAGCTTTCAGTGGCGAACATCTGCTGGATCACCGCCTGTTTGATGAGACATTTCAATCAGGGATGAATGTGAATGAGAGGGTTAATATTTGTATGTCTCTATACGGCGTATGAATGAATGAGTGAATGGTTGTATGTCTCGATATGGAGGGTGAATATATTTATGACATGAAGGGGAGGGTGAACAGTAGCATGTCTCCAGATAACGTGAATGACTGAGTGAATCTCGGTATGCCTCTACATGACGTGACAGGGTGAATATTTGTTTGTGTCTATATGGTGTGTGAATGGCTGTATGTCTCCATAGAACATGAATGAGAGGGTGAACGGTTGCATGTATCTATGTTATGTGTCGATGACTGGGTGAATGTTTGTATGTCTCCATATGATGTGTGAATGAAAGAGTGAATTGCCATGTCTCTATATGATGTGAGAGGGTGAATGTTTGTATGTGTCTAAATGACATGTGAATGACAGGGTGAGTGATAGCATGTATCTATATACAACGTGTGAATGAGAGGGTGAATGATAGCATGTATCTATATATAACGTGTGAATGAGAGGGTGAATGATAGCATGTATCTATATATAACGTGTGAATGAGAGGGTGAATGGTTGCATGTATCTGTTGTGTGTAGATGACTGGGTGAATGTTTGTATGTCTCTATATGATGTGTGAATGAAAGAGTGAATGGTTGTACGTCTTCATATGACATGTGAATGAGAGGGTGAATGCTAGCATGTATCTATATACAGAGTAAATGACTGAATGAATTGCCATATGTCACTATATGACGTGAGAGGGTGAATGTTTGTATGTGTCTATATGACATGTGAATGACTGAGTGAATTGTTGTTTGTCTCTCTATGACATGTGAATGAGAGGGTGAATGATAGCATGTATCGATATATAACGTGTGAATGAGAGGGTGAATGTTTGTATGTCTCTATATGATATGAATGAGAGGGTGAATGATAGCATGTATCAATATATAAACGCGTGAATGAGAGGGTGAATGCTAGCATGTATCAATTTATAATGTGAGAATGAGTGGGTGAATGTTTGTATGTGTCTATATGATATGAATGAGAGGGTGAATGTTAGCATGTATCAATATATAAACGCGTGAATGAGAGGGTGAATGGTTGCATGTCTCTGTATGACATGTGAATGACTGAGTGAATTGTTGTTTGTCTATGACATGCGAATGAGAGGGTGAATGATAGCATGTGTCTGAATAACATGTAAATGACTGGGTGAATGGTTGCATGTCTCCATGTGACGTGTGAATGAGAGGGTGAATGTCTAACCCCGCCTCTCGCCCGCTGACAGCTGAGAAAAGCAGTGTGGACAATGAATGGATGAATGGTGCCTCCAGGGGGCGCCGCTGCCACCCGCTCTAACTCTTCGCTGTTTCCGTTCCCCCGTAGATCCGTACTACCAGGACCCGGCCAGGTGCAACCCAGGTAAGGCCGACCTTTGACCCGATTACCTAGGCAACATCCTCAGGCGTCAACATCCTCCAGTAGCAGCGCTCCTGGTTTTTTTTTTTTCCTTCGTTTTCTTAAACGCCGTTTACGGCCCCCCGCCGCCGGCTCATCCCAGACGGCGGGTGGTTAATTCAACACGGACAGCGAAAGGACCGGCGCCGCAGCTGCGAGCCATTACTCAAGCGTCCGTCGCTTTTTTAAAAAAAAAACAAACAATGTATTTTTCTTTCCAACCCCCCCCCGACAGAATCCAGCCCCGACTTCCCCATGGACTCCACCAACCTCCACTGCAGGGGACCCGACGGAGGTAAACCCTCACAACACCTCAGCTCAGGTTCCTCTTCCCATTTCAAGACAAATTGTTATGAATGTGCCCCCCCCCCCCAACCCCGCGCGAATGGTTTCACCCCCAAAAAAAA